>CAUYPK010152724.1:0-32319 GCA_963574355.1 Loris lydekkerianus
TAGCACAATAACTAAGAAAATGCCAGGAAGGCTATGTTAACCAGAGTGATGAAAATGTGTCAAACGGTCTATGAAACTAGTGTATGGTGCCCCATGATCACATTAATGTACACAGCTATGATTTAATAAAAAAAAAAAAAACTTTCAGGGCGGCACATGTGGCTCAAGGAGTGGGTCGCTGGCCCCATATACAGGAGGAGTTCAAACCTGGCCCCGGCCAAAAACTGCAAAAAAAAAACTTACAAAGATAGATGTAGTGGTTCACACCAATAATCCCAGCACTTTGTGAGGCCAATACAGGAGGATCACTGGAGGCCAGGAATTGGAGACTAGCCTGGTCAACAGAGTGAGACCCTGTCTCTACAAAAATAAATAAAAAATATAGCGGATGGGGTGGTATGTGGGAGGCCAAGATAGGAAGATCATTTGAGCCCAGGAGTGTGAGGCTACAGTAAGCTGTGATAGTGCCACTGCACCCCAGCCTGACTAAATCTAGGCTGGTTACCCCACCCCACCTCTTAAAAAAAAAAAAAAATACATTTAGGGTGACGCCTGTGGCTCAAAGGAGTAGGGCACCAGCCCCCATAAACTGGAGGTGGTGGGTTCAAACCCAGCCCCAGCCAAAAGCTGCAAAAAAAAAAAAAAAAAAAACCCTTTAAAAAATGTGTCAAACGGTTTATGAAACTAGTGTATGATGCCCCATGATCATATCGATGTGCACTGCTATGATTTAATAAAAAAAAAAAATAAAAAATAGAAACACTTTTTAAAAATGACTCAGTATTCATAGTATCTTATGAAAATGACCAAGGATAAAAATAAAGCCAAGTCTTACTATTTAGGCAGCCTAGATTCCATGACATACATCCTTGCAGATAGTTTCCAGACATAGTTTCCAGACATGTTTACTCTGTATTAACATGAAAACTGGATCCATCCTATAACTGTTGTTAACTTCTTTACTTACAATAAGCAAGTGCAACATGTTATAATGCTTATAGCATAAAGAAAAACAATAAAGTACATGACTACAGCTACAAATATGACAGCAACTTTGACCTAAGCAAAACTATAATTTTTTTTTTTTTTTAATTTGCAGCAGCCTGTGTGTGCCGCATGCTTCTTTGAGAAACACAGACCCTGAGATGAACTTATGGCCAAAGAAGATTTGGTGGTTTTTCATTAAGCCCCTGGCAGTGAGTATTTCAGAAAATTAAGTAGTTTATGAAGCACATGCTCTTGAGACATTCCCTTGCTTGATTAGATGAGGCAACAATACAATGTGGATGTGAATTCTAAACAGATGGGGAAAATAACCATAGAAAAAGAGCTGCTGGCTTTGGCCAAATTGTAAAAGGTTCTCCTAATGGGCAAGCAAACTATACCTCCTTGAAAAAGAAGTTAGAGGGGCTCTGACCACTAAAAACAAAAATTCAAAGTTAAATGTCCCACCATTGTGGAGGAGAGAGAAGGTAATAATTGGAGGCAAGAACAAGGGGAGTTTCTGGGTTGCTAGTAATACTCTATTTCTTAAGTGAGGTGATGACTACGCATGTTTGTTCACTGAATAATTCAGCAAGATTTACACTTATAATTTGTGCACTTTCATGTATGTATGTTAAACTTTTTTAATGTAAAGAAGTGAAATGCCCCACACACACACACACACAACTGAGACCCATAGAGACTAACCTCAGAATCTTTGTGGGTTTCTATCAAAGAAGCAACAACAAAGAATTTGTTTAATCTAATACTAAGGCATGTCATTGAGTCAGACACATGTGGTAGTGACATTTCGTCTTATGAGGTCCCTTTGTGAACATTCTGGTGTGGCAATATTCCCAGCTCATTGCTGCATACTAAACAACATGTTTTATGTCTGACTGGTATTAACCAACCCAGTTGTCAGCCAGCAGCCATAAGTAGAGGAACTCATAGGTGCATAGCTCTGTCTGCACTGGCCTCTGTGGCAAAAGCATTATTCTGCAACAACAAGATAAAATTGAGGAAGACACTCGAGAGGTGCTGTTGGATAAATAGACCACGCCCACCTTAGACACTAGAGAGGTGCTGTTGGATGAATAGACCACGCCCACCTTACATACTCTTAGAGGTGTTGCTGGATAAATAGATCAGGCCCATTTTAGACACTCTTAGAGATGTTGTTGAATAGACCACGCCCACCTCAGACACTCGTAGAGGTGTTGTTGGATAAATAGATCAGGCCCACCTAAGACACTTTTAGAGGCATGGTTGGATAAGTAGACCACGCCCACCTAAGACACTTTTAGAGGTGTTGTTGGATAAATAGACCACGCCCACCTAAAACAAAGTTAACGCAGACTCCTCTGCTGTTCACTTCAACTCATTAGTATAGAAAATCTCTGCAGCTCACATCTCAATCTTTCTTACTAAAAATGTTCTTCCTTCAACAAATAAAAATGAGTGAAAAACGCCATTTCTCTGAGTATTAAATAGACACGGCTATTTATAAGCACCTCTCACCTCTGGAAAGGAAGCTCTGCTGGTTGCTGCCTCAGTTTAGGGATCCAACGTCCACATTGAGGAAATAGTGCTTGCTTGACAGGTTATTGGTTTACTACAATTTACTTAGAAATAATCAGGAAATAACCTTAAAATAAGCAATTTACTTCTTTCCAAACAGGATCAAATCTGTTATTGAGTTTCTTTTTGGAAAGCTGTCATGAGATTAGACAGTAACTTTTAACTTGTTCATATAAAACAGAAAATGGGTGCTTATGACATACACACAAATATTTCCTTTTAAAAAGTTTTTGTAGGTCAGATGTGGTGGCTTATGCCTGTAATCCTAGCACTCTGGGAGGTCAAGGCAGGGGGATTGCTTGAGCTCACAAGTTTGAGACCAGCCTGAGCAAGAACAAGACCCCATCTCTAAAAGCAGGTTGGCATTGTGGCAGGCACCCAGAATCTCAGCTTCTCAGGAGGCGGAGGCAAGAGGATCATTTGAGCCCAAGAGTTTGAGGTTGCTGTGACCTACGACACCACAGCACTCTACTGAGGGCAACCAGGTGAGACTCTGCCTCAAAAGTAAATAAATAAATAAAATGCTTTGTATCCAAGAACAGGGTCTCATGCCTGTCATCCTAGCATCAGCACTTTGGGAGGCTCGGGTGGGAGGCTCGCTTGAGGCCAACAATTTGAGACCAACCTGGGAAACATAGTGAGACCCCATCCCTACAAAATATTTTAAAAATTATCCAATCCTGGTGGCACGTGCCTGTAGTCCCAGCTACTAACAAGGCTGAGGCAGATCACTTGAGCCCAAGAGTCTGATGCAGCAGTGAGCTATGATGATGCCACTGCACTCTAGCTAGGCAACAGAATGAAACCCTGTCTCAAAATTAATTAACTAATTAATTAATTAAAATGCTCTGTGACTTAGTAATTGGACCAGAACTTTATCTGGATTAACCAAGAATCTCCATTCTCATCAGAGGTGATGACAGATACAAGGGTGCTCACATAGAACAGAGGAAAAGTGAAAAACAGAGAAAGTAAAACATTTAAAACAATAAAATAAATTACATCTCTGGCACGGATTTGAAAAAAATATTGTAATGAAGTCTGATAATTACTTTTTTTCAATTCTACAATCAAAACCTGCTAGGGCAATTTTATGGGGTTTTTACAAGTATTTCCCCCTATCTCCTGTCACTTGCCTATTTAAGATAAAATCAAATACATTTATTCTCAGAATGTATTTTATCCTCTTCTAAAGTTCTTCCATGGAACTCTCAGATAGTTTCTCCTCTTTCCCTGCCCCCTGAAGAAGAAATCAGCAAGAAGATCCCAAGCCCTTGACACACTCCTGCTCGACTCTTCTACAGCTGATTCCCAGCGCAGTATTCAAACACTACTAGGTACAGGCTTCATTAATCTACTCTAACCCTACAGAATTTATTTTGCTTTGTTTTAAGGAGCAAGATTCTCAACGTTCTACAAATCTCCTTAGAGATTGTTACAACTGAGAGTGGAGAAACCCCAAACTTCCAAGGAACTAATTGACCCATTTTTGGATTGTCTAGTCTTAATTCATTCCATGTTGGCTCAGTCATACACTTAGTCAATATCTACCTTGTAGGCATGGTGCCAGGAATTAGGCTAATAAAACATAGCCCTGCTTATGATAGATTAAGGGCAGTGGTGAAATAGATACAATGCTCTTAGTGCAAAGCAGGTGCTTCTCCTAGGTGTCAAAGAAAATGTTCTGGTCAAAATCATGCTTGGTGGCCGGGCATGGTGGCTCACACCTGTAACCCTAGCACTCTGGGAGAAGCCCTTGAGTTCAGGAGTCCAAGACTAGCCTGAGCAAAATCAAGACCCGCTTTCTACTAAAAATATAAAAATGAACCAGGCATCATGGTGGGCACCTGTAGTCTCAGCTACTTGGGAGGGTGAGGAAGAAGGATCACTTTAACTCAGGAATTTGACATTGCTATGGGTGAGGCTGATGTCAGCGGCCCTCTACCCAGGGCGACAGAGTGAGACTGTCTCAAAAAAAAAAAAAAAAAAAAAAAAAAAAAAATTATGCCTGGACCAAATGTTCAGTACAAGTGAGAGTGAAGTGTAAATTAGGCAAAACTACATGGAAAGGACATTCTCAAATTCCATCAATCCATTTTTACCAATTTAGTAAAAAAAAAAAAAAAAGAAAAAAAGGGAAAACTGGAGAAGAGAGGTTGATATCACTGTCTCAGTTTATTCTTTGTTTGTTTACTTTTGCTGAGTTAACTCACAAAGTTCACTTTGAAAATGTTTAATTTTCCTTCCTATGATGTAAATGTCTTCATAAGAAAAAAAAATTAGTTGTCATGGTCTGAATTTTGAAAGTAAAATTAATATATTCTGGATTAAGTCTGAGTAAAATTACATTTTAATTCAGTGAAAAGATATTCTTTTTAATAATCAGCTTAAAATTTTAAATGACCATGTGATATTTTTAAAAGAACTACTCAGTTTAAATTTCATTTACCAAAATCAGGAGAAATTCTAACTTATTTTTACAAAAGGGAATGTATTCCAGTTTCTTCAATCCTTTGTTAGTCTTCCTCAACACACTGACTGTGCTTGTTTCTATAACATATGGGATTTTATACATTAAAGCAAGGCTGTGTTTGTAAAAAGGAAAAAAAGCACTGCTGATTTTAAATTCCAGTTTTTATTCCTTGTACACTACCCCCTGTTATAAAAAAGTTACAGATCATTCAATTTTATCCCAATTTTACCCTACAGAAGTCCCTTTATTAAGAAATGAGAGTTAATGAAAAGAAAAGTAGGGCTACTGTTTATATGGCTGCAAATATCACTAGGGAAATATTTCGTGTTTACATTTTGCTGAACTATTTATAGCGGGGACGTGTACTACAGTAAAGCCCTCTTTTCCCTGCATAATGGACATCTTTGTGCCTGGAATCTATATACTTACACAGTTTACAGTTTTACCCAGTCTGACCACATTTCACGCCACACTACTTTGTCCTACAAACCGAGCTATATTAGAGCAACACCTTCTGGTAGAAAGGTGATACTGAAAACCTGGAGAAAACATCGCTGCCTGACAGTGTCTTCAATCAGCAGGGAACTCAGCTATTAATAAATCTGGCTATGTAACAAATCTCTCCTATCCATTATTACAGGCTGCTTTACCCCTACAGTTGATCCTTTAAAGTTCTCAATTTTAAACAACCGAGTTTCTTTCTTGGAATTGATGGCTAACATCGATTGCTGTATTTTATCTATATTTTAACTATGATGTACTCAGACACCACCAACGAATCTTCTGAAACAGTTCTTGCCTGCAGTGTAGTATCAATGAGTGAACTTTGGAGTCCCTCTGGTGGTCACTGAAGTCAGCTTTAAACAAAACTGATTTCTTATAATCCCTCCGCCACCAGCCTCACCCAAACACCCTCTTCTCTCTGCACCCACTCACCCTATTCCATTCTCATTCCTTGTCGCACACAACTCTTCACCCCATTCCTATGAAGTGCATAAATACAATATGAATCATTTCTATACATTCGTGATATTTGGTTGTGGGAACATTTTGCCCGTGACATTGGATTTGCAATAAAATCCTCTCACCTGTCATGACACTGCTGAAAATTAAAACTGTTGCCTGGTTTCTCAATTGGAGTTCATAGCTCCGGCTTCTGCTTTCCTTAAGTAAATTTTAGAAATTAATTTTAACTTTTAAAGAATATGTTTTTTCATGCACGTGGCCCTTACTGGCTTAGCATTCTTTTCAGTCACATGATTTAGTCTTCCTCTTTAAACGTGCCTTTAATTTTCCTAATGCAAGAGTAGAAAACAGCAATAGTCAGCATGAACAGTGACACAGGGTGGTCACTGTGCAAATGTAGCCTCTTTTCCCTGGTCCTTTCTTTTTACCTAAGTGGGAGCAAAGTCTTCCTGGAACCCACCCTTGAGTGAGAGGAAGCTTTCACATAAAGTCTTGAATTGAACTTGAAGGAGATTAAGAAGTTTTTTACCTGCACAGAAAGATGTCTCCTTGATATGATGTGCTGTCCCCTTGAAATTTCTGTCATGATCTATGTTTCCAGGCTATGGTCTCAGAATTTCAAAGCCTTCAGCGTTCAGTTCCCGTAAGTTCGAGATTTTTCTGCATGGATATGTGTGGCCTGCCTTCGCTCTCAGCTGAAAGATACTCACCGCCAAGGCTCTATCCCCTTTTATTCAGAAAAGTGAGTAGATTTAAATGTATTGTTTAAAAAGGAAAGAAATGAAAGTAGCAGTTGTTCCTGATACTGAGATCATTGAGCACTCCTAAATCTTTCCAAATACATCATCACTTTCTGGATACCCCAAATTCGCCACCTATTTTTTTTTTTTTACAATGATAAGCTTGTTTTAGTATCAAAATACTACATTCTACAACACTAGCCATCACACCCAAGAGTTTATTAAGTTAAATGGAGATAACTGAATATACAGTGGTGGTTGAAAATAATACTATCACAGCATAGATCATTCTTTCAAAGGTTGTAACAATCAAATATTTTAAAAATAAACACATATTCTTCTTAGCAAAGTATCTCGGGAATGGAAGAAAAAGTATCCAATGGACTCAACTCTGCTGTGAAGCTAAATTATAGTTTTCACATGAATGCTATACCCCAACTATAGCACAAGACTATGAGGATAGGGCCAAGGAAGGGGAAGGGAGTGGGGAGGTTAGGGTGGAGAGAGTGTGATGGGTGGGGCCACACCTATGGTGCATCTTAGAATGGGTACAGGCGAAACGTACTAAAGGCAAATATAAATGTCTACATACAATAACTAAGAAAATGCCATGAAGGTTATGTTGAACAGTTTGATGAGAATATTTCAGATTGTGTATGAAACCAGTACATTGTACCCCTTGATTGCACTAATGTACACAGCTATGATTTAACAATTTAAAAAAATAAAATAAAATAAAGAAAATGGTGGTGGACAAATAGATTAAATGTTTTTTTCTGAAGGGAGAGAAGGTGTCACTGATAAAGAGAGGTCAGGGTGGCCAGTAACAAGCAAAACTGATGAAGATACTGTAAAACTTCACTGAATTGTGCATCAAAATTGTCTGCTGGCTCTGAGAAGGACAGAAGACTGAATAAACATTTATAGAGAAAATCTTAACTGAAAGTCTTGGCATGAGGAAGGTGTGTGCAGAAATGATCCCAAAAGAGCTCACGGATGAACACTGTCTGTGAGGGAGTTTTTAGCCAGTAACAAATAACTGTACTGGGACACCCTCCCTGCTCACCTGATCTGCCCCTCAATGACTATCATCCTTACTCAAAGATAAAGGAAATATTGGAAAAGACATTTTGATGACATTCAGGAAATCATAATACAATGACAGCTCTGATGGCCTACTCAGAAAAACAATTACAAAATTTATTTGAAAGGTGGACTAGGAGCTGGTGTCAGTGCATAGCTTCCAAGGGGCATACGCATGCACAGGGAGCAACTGTGCTGTTGTCTAAACAGCTGTGTGCTCTGCAAAGGCTTATGCATGAGGACAAAAATATGTCCAGCTTAGTGTTTTCAGGAAGAAAGAGAATTTTACCTTCAGCCAGTTTTTAGCGTATTTATTTGACCTCCATCTTCTTTAATTTCATCAAATGTAAGGATATAAGTAGCACAGCACCTATTATTACCACTAATGATCTAAGCTCTGTCTGAATGGAGTCCCCTTCCCAAGGCTGGGCCTGCTCCTCTCCCTGGGGACTAGCTGTTGGTGGCAGGGTCAGGGGGCAGAAACTCCTGCCCTCCAAGGAGGTGCTGGGCACCTCAAGCTCCACCTTCCACAAATGAATCCAGCATGCTCTTCACAGGGAGGACAGGGGAGTGCATGTTCCCAAGCACAGTTTATAAATATTCTTTCAAAATGGTATAACACGTTCAAAGGCATTTTTAATATTGCTTTAATTTAATTCTGGCACGGGGAAATCTGTCTGTGCAATAGTTTTTTCTAAGTCCTTGCTAGTAGCTTCTCACAGACAAGGGGTGGAGACAGAAAAAAAATCTCAGCTATGCCTTTCATATTCTAAAGAGGTCCAAACATAGACGTGGGCAGCCATGCTGATGAGTGTGCACACACAATCGCACAGAATACATCTCAGGGTCAGGGGGGTGCAGCTCAGTCCAATGTGCCCCTAACACCTTCAGCCTTGCCTTTCTCCTAGGCCCTCCCCTGATAACAGGAGCTGGAATTACTGAGATAACCAGCGTGTTTCCTGGGAGTTGGACCCATGAGGACAACCCTCCCTGCAGGCAGTGGCTGCCTCCACTCCTGGAAGATGGGTAGTAGCCTCCCACCATTCCATGGGGCTGAGGTTGGACAGCCCAACCTCAGGTTGGGCTGTGGTCTTTGGGCCAGCTGGGAGACAAGGGGATATTGTTGCCCTCTAGCTGAGCTCCACCTTTTGTCCATCAGCACCTGCCCAATTGGCTGCACTTCCAGCCTGTGGGGGGTTGTTTCTTGACCCCATGGAACCCAGGCACACTCACTCGATTCCCCTGGGGGCCCTCTGAGGGATGCCTGTGACCCATGGGGCCTGCTCTTTCTGGGATCCCTTGCCTGATTCTGCCTGTCCTCAGGGGGACACAGGGACCTCTCCAAGAGGACTTGGGGACCAGCGCCTCTTGGGGGAGCAGTGTGGGTTTGGGGCAGCCTCCCACAGAGTCCCAGGAGAAGATGAGAAGCAGATTGTATTTTCCTAGGTATCCCCTTCACTTAGGGCACACAATCCCCTCTCTCGGTGGAATTTTAGGGGAGCGAACTGGAAGGCTCTTTGGGAATCTGTCCATGTCTTCCCTGGTTTCCCTGGGCCTGAGGCACCTTTTGGGAGGTGCTATTATGCCAGGCCTGGCACCAAGCAGAGAAGGAGAGGGGAGGTGACCAGCACAGGAATCCAGGATATCCTTTTCAAGATGCTGGGCTTGCAAAGCTAATTTTTCTCTGCAGGAACCTCTTTTGACAGTAGTCTACTTCTAGAAACCTTTCTGCACTTCTGTGACAAACACCAACTTCCCCCAGGGACAGAAATGTCTAGAGGAATGAGAGAATGGTCATGTGCTCACAATAGCCAAAAGGAAAACATACTCATTTAAAATATGATGTGTGTGCAGAAACAGAGGTGCACCTGTGGCAGGTGTTTCTGAGTAACTGCTGTGGGATGGGCTGGTCAGGTGGTTGGTAAGCCACGAGGCCAGCAGCACCCGGTGAGCCATTCTGAATTAAATCACCAATGCAGAAAAACAATAAGCCCCGAGACCTGTTTGTAGGCTCCCCGGATGAGGGCCAAGAGCATACACCACCTCCACAGCACACAGGTAAACAGAAACGCTACATGTGTGAACATCCATGGCATGCAGAGTCTGCTCCAGAAGAGAGTTGTAAGTGTGCAGAGTCAGTCAAAAGGACCCATCCAGGGTGAAGGAACTCATGTCCTTTTTCATGAATGTTTTTTAATTTACTTTGAAATAGGAAGTGCAACCTAAAGCAATTTCAGGGGGAAATCATTACTGTGGGTCCCAGGAATGGTGGCAGGTAAGATCTCTGTGGGGACCTCTGTGTGGGTCCTCACTTCATGGTTTTGAGAACTTGAACTTGAAAGTCAACACCCACTTTCTCACACGGGGAAGTGAGCATGAGAGTTTTGGCTCCACTGAACTGTCCCTGGTCCGTTACACGACCGAGGACACATGTGCACCACTGTGAGTGGGGCTTTGCGACCTGCTCCTGAGGCTGTTTCAGCCCGTTGGGGGTGTGGCTTCTCCCACAGAGCAGCCCACTTAGGTTTGTGATAAACTCACAGCCCCCAAGGACCCAGGCTCCCTGGAGACCCCCAAACACCTCTAGCTGTAAGCAAAGGCTGGTGACACCCACAGTCTCCACGGCATCCTCCCTCCTTCTGCCTCAGAGACTCTTGGTGGAGAAAAGGAAAGTTGTAGTTAAGCAACTAGGATGACAACATAGTTCCCAAGTCGGGAGGCAGGACTCCGGCTGCCCAGTCCGTAATTAAGCAATATTCCCCAGAAACACAGTCAGGACCAGCACTTAACAGCTTGGCCTGAAGCTGAAGATTGTTAACACTCTATCAAACTCCTTGTTAAGAGCATGAAGTTTTATTTAAACACACTTGGATCGCAGCTGGAGAGTGAGGGGCACCGGGCAGCCCCCAGCGACTAATGACCCCCCGGGGGGCTGGTGCATTCCAAGGTGTTTGCACAGCAGCATTAACTGCTACCGGCTGGTGCCACTCTGCACAGGACCTGGACTGTCCTGGGGCTCGACCTCTTTCTCTCCCCTGTGTCAAAGACTGATTTGTCTTACTGGGTTTTTTGTTGTTGTTGTTGTTTTCGGTGTTGCCACCATTTCCACCTGTGGGATTTATCTGAGGCCTTTTTCAGTTCTAGAATTTCAGGAAATGTCCAGGTTGGGACACAACCATCAACTCCAGCTTGGGCTGCCACTAGCCCTACTAGTCCCCTGAGCCAGGTCTGGACAGGAACCTTCTGTGCTCCTCTGGGGTCACTGCTGCAGCCCCTCTGAGAACAGCAGGGCTTCTCCTTGGGAGCGGCCAGCAACCCCAGAGGAGATTTTATTTTATTTATTTTATTTATTTTATTTATTATTATTTATTTTTTTTGCAGTTTTGGCTGGGGCCGGGCTTGAAACCCGCCACCCCCAGTATATGGGGCCCGTGCCCCAGAGGAGATTTTAATCAGAATACATTGTGTGATTATTATCTGAGAAAGAAACTTTTTTCCCTTTAGGATTCTGGGTTCCCTGGAAGTTATCCTCAGAGAAATCTACTTGGAATGCCCCCCTCCCCCACCATATTGAGAACATCAGATTGCCTGTAAGGAACCAGGGAACCCTCGGAGGGGGCCCTTGGTGCCTGCACTTGCTCAGGTGTCACTGGAAGTAAATGTTCAAGCACAGGGAACCTTTTGGAGAGGCTTAGGTGTGTCCCCTCCATCCCAGTGGAGTCCACACATCCAGGATGAATGATCAGGAGGGCTCCCTGGATCCCCAAGTTTTGTCTGTGCAAAGGCTTCCCAGGGAAGCCTGGAACATACAGTTCAGAGCCCCCTGCACAGGGGCCAGGCCCTTTGTTTTCCTGGCCTGTGAGGCTGTTCTGGGATGCACCATTATGTGCACTTAATTGTTACTATTTGCTAGACCCATGGGACACTCTGGACACTAAGCTCAAGCAGCCCTCAGCCCACACAGGGCCCTGGCACCACAGTCAGCCCCAGTCTCCTCTGCTCACACACGGATCCTTCTGGTAGAGCAATTAAAAAGTATGATTTGTTTACAGACTGTCTATTAAAAAGCCCTAGAATGAAATCCCTCTGGCATCTTCCCAGGTGGCTGCCGTAACAGGTTCTTCTATAATGACGCCATTGTTCAGGCCCTGTGACACTGAGGCAGGTGGGGACTGAAGAGCTGACCACTGCCCAACCTCCCCTTATTAAGGTGTCGCTGTCCTGTTAGATGCTGGAGTGTCTATTGCACAACCACCTGGACCATCCTTGTCACATGCCACGCAGCAGATGCCACTGTGCCACGGCGGACTCAGACCAGTAAAAATGCTCGCTAGACCTGGGCTGGCATTTTGTGTGATGTCAATAACACTGTCAAAAATTTAGGAGTCAGTAATTCCTAAAGTATATGTTTATGTAATTGATAACAGAATGAAATATTCATTAAGTTTAAACAGAAGGTAAATTTTCACTATTGGTCATAATGAAAACAACAAAAGTGAGTTTAAAGTAAATGCTTATGAAGAATCCATAGCTGAGATCTGGGCTGGTCTTG
The DNA here is from genome assembly GCA_963574355.1 of Loris lydekkerianus. Lineage (NCBI taxonomy): Eukaryota > Metazoa > Chordata > Mammalia > Primates > Lorisidae > Loris > Loris lydekkerianus. Next base: position 12,380 of record CAUYPK010152724.1, read on the forward strand.
GCACGTGGCTTAGATGCCACTGCAGACCTGTGCCCCGGCAGTATACTCTTTCCCCCTGCTTTTCGTAGCCCACTATGCTGAGCAGTTCTAGTCTAATCATTGTTAAGAACCATGATCCTGGAATGTGGATAAACTTAAAACACAGGCACCTTGCCTGGGAACCCAGTTACCCGACCCACCGCAAGGAATCTTAGCCGCAGGTGACAGGTGCCGCTGTGGGTGTACCACATCCGTCACAAACACACCCTGGCCAGGGGTGATCTGTTTCCTTGTGTTATCACAACAGTTTTTAAAATAATATTCAAAGCCATTTAAAAAGTTTTAATAAGTCTGATGCTCGAACATTTACATGACTGAGTATAATTTCTCATTAACTGAAAGGCAGATGAGGTTCTGCACTATCTCCATGAGGTAGATACAGGACAAGACGCCGTGTGAAATCAGGCCAAATTCAAATTTCCCTGGAGTTGAATGGCCCCAGTTAGCTGGGAATTAAAGCTCTCATGTCTCATACTAAGCTTTTCTTTGTAGAAGAATGTAAGCCAGTCTCAGGTAAAAGATGTCATCATTTTTTAAAAAGCTAACATTTTAAAAAATTCTTATTTATTTTAAGGTTAATTTTGCATCTTTTGTTTGGAGCACTGGTTGTTTGTCTCATTTTGTTTCCAGTGTAAATAAGCAAAGCTGGGACACAGGGAGGTGACGTTGTACTCACGGCCCCAGAGTGACTTGAGTAATTGCCACTGAGCTCCAGCCAGGGCCCCTGCGGGCAAACAAGGTGCAGCCCACTCCTACTTCCATCCCGGAGAGCTGGCCACGTCTGCCCTGAGTCTTCTGTCAACCAGGTCTCCTAATATGATTCAACTTTGAGCCTCCCAACTCTGTGTGAAAGTAAATAGTCCTTCCACAGTATGGACCGAGAGAAAGAGGGACTGAAAACTGAACATCTGAATCTTTTTCTTAAGACAGACATTAGCGTGGTAAACAAACTATAAACACCAAGGAGCACAGTCCAAAACCCAAACACGGAGCTTCCACTTTCGGCAGTTACGTCCATATATGCATCATGAAAAGCCCATGGCAGTGAAATTGAGCTGCTCCATTACGTCATTAGCATTTAGTTCCAAAGAAAAAGAATTGGTGCTTCAAATATAATTGTCTCCCAGAATTTAATAATCTATGAATTATGCACTGAGATCACACACTCATGGAAGTTATCACTGTGTGGGTCCCATTGTTAGAATGCCGTCATCCTCCCTTTCTTCCAGGTTCCCTTCTAGCCAACCTTCCAAGTCAGAGGTGAATCCACGGTGCACCATCATCATCACCCTGACTGCCCAGTCCTCCTCCCCGTGACTCTGAGCTCAGGTCATCCCGCTCTGTGGACAAGTCTGTCTGCACAATGAAGGTGCTGTATCAAACACACAGAAGTCTACAGTGGGAAGAACGTATCAATCACAATGTTCCAGTTTGAAAAAAAAATAAAGGTGGCTTTCATGTGCCTAACATGTCCCCAAGCTGTATTAGTGTAGCTGGGGGCCGATTGGGCAGTCAGCTCATCGCCTGGGGAAGGTTTGTGGCCAATGTGCATTTGCACGACCACCATACTTGAACAACTGCAGCCCAGCACTGTGTTCACAGCCACAACAAAACACCTGCTCGAAGTGGAGACAAAAGGCCAAGCTGAGACATTTCTACAGAACATGGTGACCACCACAGCACTGAACACCAATCACAGCAACCCGATAACTGCAGCCCTTTGTCCAAGGCTGCCTGACTAGAGGAGACCTGGCTAGTCTCAGACCTTAGAAATTTCTAACAGTGCATTGACCTTTTCTGTTGAATCAAGACCACATCATAATGGTTTGAAAAGAAGTGTCAGGTCCAGTTCAGACACACGGAGCCATGTACCCAGAGCCAGAAAATGTAAAGGGCTCCTTGCCTCAGGACAATCCAGTTGTCCTATTTTTAATGGTCTTCCCTCCTTTCTGCCTGTGCCTGTAGGTGGGTAGACAGCCCTTAGAGCCCAGGGTCCCTGAGAAGGGGAATGCCTCCAGGGTGTCCTGGACAGCATGGTGGAGAAGGAGTTCTTTTTCAAAATGTTGTTCAAAGGGTCAGAATTTAAATCTATCTGTATCCGTCCTCAGAATGTCTGGAGATCTGTAATATCTGTGAGCAGACTTACAGATGCTCAGAAAAGGTACAAACGCGTCCCCTTTCTAAAGTTCTTACCTAAAATATGGGGAGAAGACACCAAGAAGCACAGGAAATAGGAAGAGATAGGAAGTAGGCCCAAAATGCAGGGGAAAGAGGAGGATCTCCAAACGGAGGCTCAGCCTACCCTGCCACGTGGTCCAGGGTGGGCTGTCACACTCCTGATCCTGCCACATGGTCCGGGATGGGCTCTCACACTGCTGACCCTGACACGTGGTCCAGGGTGGGCTCTCAAACTGCTGACCCTGCCACGTGGTCCAGGGTGGGCTGTCACACTCCTGACCCTGCCACGTGGTCCAGGGTGGGCTATCACACTCCTGAGCCTGCCACGTGGTCCAGGGTGGGCTGTCACACTGCTGACCCTGCCACATGGTCTGGGATGGGCTGTCACACTCATGACCCTGCCACGTGGTCCAGGGTGGGCTGTCACACTCCTGACCCTGCCATGTGGTCCAGGGTGGGCTGTCATACTGCTGACCCTGCCACATGGTCCGGGATGGGCTCTCACACTGCTGACCCTGCCACATGGTCCAGGGTGGGCTGTCATGCTGCTGACCCTGCCACATGGTCCGGGATGGGCTCTCACACTGCTGACTCTGACACGTGGTCCAGGGTGGGCTGTCACACTCCTGACCCTGCCACGTGGTCCAGGGTGGGCTGTCACACTGCTGACCCTGACACGTGGTCCAGGGTGGGCTGTCACACTCCTGACCCTGCCACATGGTCCGGGATGGGCTGTCACACTGCTGACCCTGCCACGTGGTCCAGGGTGGGCTGTCACAATTCTGACCCTGCCATGTGGTCCAGGGTGAGCTGTCCCACTCTACCAAGGGCGACATAATGAGACTCTGTCTCAAAAAGAAAAAAAAAAATTCCACTTAAGATCTTATTTTGCATTTTTCTTTTTGTTTTTTGTAAATATCTTCATATCTTCACAGAAGGCTGAAGAGTAATTATAAAAAGTCTTACATATTTTCATCTATACTTGCCTAAGACTCATGTTTCCATTTAAATGTTTGGCTGTGTCTTCATGAAACAACATGGGAAGTCAGGTGTCACAGCCAATTGGAGTGCCCACATCCTGCCTCCTAGAGTGCACTTTCTGGGTTTCAAGTCAGTCAACTTGACTGGGCCACAGGTTACCCAGATATCTGGTTAACATTATCTAGAGGTGTGTCTGTGAGTGTGTTTCCTGAACAGATCAGCACTGGACTTCATGAGCTGAATAAGTGAATCTCCCTCAACATGGGGTGGGTGTCACTCAGTCCGCTGAAGGCCTGCGGGGTGAGTGGTGAAGGAAAGCTGAGTTCTCTGCCTAATGGATGAAAAGGGCCATTAGGTCTTCTCCCACCCTCGGTGCTCCCAGTTACCAACCCTCAAGACTCAGACTCAGCCTTCCAGTTCACCAGCTTTTCTCTGTCTCAAACTCACGGACAGCAGATCATGGAGCTTCTTGGCCAATAATCACACAAGCCAGTACGTCACAGCTTGTAATTTCACTTAAGGTATCAGGACACAGAATATCCTTACTGTCTATAAAGAATTCAAACACCCCTCCCACCAGCACTCTCCCGCTGCCTTTATTAAACATAAATATATTTTGTACATTCCTCATATATTCTGGACAGATTTTCCAAGCTTGTCAATAGCCTTCCCTTCTAACTAACCCAGTAATATTGTGCCCCTGTTTTTGCAGAATAAAGGCACTGATAAAGTCTGTGAGCTCCAGCATCACATCTGAACGTGTGGAGACACAGCTTCCTGCAGCCCTGCCCATGGGAGGCCTGCTCTGTGAGGTGAGGCCCAGCTCCTCCCTGTCCACCTGTAGCCCAGCAAACTTGGGCACTTCCCCAAATCTCATGACCTTGTGTCCACATCTGAAAGTGAGTGGCTCAGGGTAAATCTTCCTTATGAGCTCTTCCCACCTTTGGCATAGCATAACACAAGACATTTTAGCAAAGGAGAAGAGAGAGAACGAAAATCAGAACTCTTAATGTTGGCAAGAAGAAGGCATGTCAAGGTCCTTATTTGAGAAATCTGCTCGCTGTCGATGGCAGAAGCTGTAAGGCAAAAGTGGTCATCGTTTCTGGCAGGATTCCCCTCCCATCAGGGCTGGAAGAGGAGGCCTGTGTGCCTGAGGCCGCCAGGATTTCCCAGGAGTCAGAACCCTCCGTGCCTCCACCTCTCAGTTTTGGCCTGTCAGCTGAACATCACGTCTTTGCTTAAAATTGTGACAGCTCTCAAAATGCAGATATCCCTGGGGTAAGTTTATGGCATCTTAGTAAAAATGAGCCATCTATTAAGTTTAGTGCGGACCAGCTTGAAGGGGAGGGAGTGGGAGGAAGGTGGGCGTAAAGGCTCTGCCTCCCCGGCAAGGAGAGTGAAGAGGGCAGAGGGCAGAGGGCAGGGGCAGGTAGGGACGATGTCTCATCTCACGCACCCCCTGCACTATTGCACAGGGAGGGGCCTTCTCCCCCTTCCCCTGTAGTTACTACTTCTCTAAGCCAACTCATCAATTCAGCACATTTAAAATAAATTATTCTTTTTCATCACAATTGTGTGATCCTTGCATCTCTAAATATTTTGTTAATTTGCTTGGCAACCAATGGTTGTCTATTAAGCCATTTTGTACTTCTTACCTAAAAATAAATTCTCGCTTCAGACCATTGCAGCTGCTGTTGGGAGAAGATGATAACAGAATTTCTGCCAGTGCTAGTGGAAAAAAATTGTCTCCCACTGTAACATCAAGGCACAAACTGTGGAACACACTCCCGTATTTTCCTTCTGGATACCCTATAATTCACATTTTCGTATTACTGTTTCCTGATGATTCCTGATAAAACACGAGCTCCTGGGTATGCGTCTTTCCTTCCCGGCATGAGGAAACGTGGCAGACTAAAAAGGACATCTCCGTTTATAGATTTTATAATTCACAAACATTCCTTTTAGAGCTGTTTTAGGTTCACAGCACAACTGAGCAGGACGTACCCCCACACTGTCTTCCCCCACTAGGACGCCCCCTCTGGGCAGCATCTGTGCTACAATGAACCTGCATGATGTGTCATCACTGCCCAGATGAGGGTCCACTCCTGGTGTCGCACACTCCCTGCGTTCAGATAAATTGTTTCATGGCCCGTATCCATCATTACAGAATTACTCACAGTAGCTTTGCTACCCCCAGATTCTCTGTGCTCTGCCGACTCTCTTTCCTCCCCGTACCTCTGGCAACCAGTGATCTTTTTACTGTCTCTGTGGAGTAATTTTGCCTTCTCCAGAATGTCACGAGTTGAGTCACACACTGTGTGACCTCTTCAGATCCACTTCTTTTACTTAGTAATAAGCACTCCACCTCCTTCACATCAGTTTGTGGCATGATAATTCATTTCCTTTTAACACTAGGTAATACTTTATTGTCTGGATGTGCCACAGTTAATCCATTTGCCTATTAAAGAACATCTTGATTGCCTTAAATCTTTGGCAACTATTAATAAAGCTACTCATAAACATCCATGTGTAGGCTTTGTGTGAATGTGAGTTTCAGCTTATTTGGGTAAATGCCAAGGCATGTAGTTGGTAGATGAGATGGTAAGAATACACTTGGTTTTGTAAGAAACCGTCAAATTTTCTAATAACGTGGCTTCACCATTTTGCATCCCCCCAGCAGCGTACGGGAGTTCCTGTTGTTCTATGCCCCTGCTAATATTTGGCCGTGTTCTGGCATTTTGGCCATGCTGACAGGTGTGCAGGGGTGCCTCACTCTTGTTTGGCTTTGCAAGCCCCCATATAGATATCGTATCTAGGTATATCATGCCACAGTATGTATCAGGTATAACATACTGAATATGTTCGAGAGTGGAAATGTGCTTTTTAATGTAAAATTCCACTTGTTTATTGCAGTCTTATAGGAAAGCGATTATCTTGTGTTTAGTAAGTTTGTATCCTATACACTTCTTAAAATTGCTTATTAGTTCCAGGAGATTATTCTGTAAGTTTTTTTTCATATTTTTTTTCTTTTTACTATTTTTTTTTTTTAATTATTGTTTGGGAATTCATTGAGGGTACAAAGAATTAGGTTACACTGATTGCATTTGTGAAGTAAAGACCCTCTTATCATCGTGTCCCACCAGGTGTGCCATGCACCGTGACCCCCCCAAATTTGATGAATGGATAATCAGGTTATCTACAAACCAATATAGTTTTATTTGTGCTTCCTCAGTCTGTACACTTATTTCCTTTTCTTGTCTTATTGCATTAGCTAAAACTTCCACTATATACTGAAAAGTCCTTAGCAGGGGGAGCACCCTGGCTCTGACCCTGATCGTAGCAGGAAAGCCTTGAGTCAGTCACCATAAGTGTTGTGTTAGCTGTGTGTTCCTTTAAATGCTCTTTAACAAGCTGAGGAAATTCCCTGTATTCTCAGTTTGCTGAGGATTTTTTTTTTAAATCATGAATAGGTGTTGAATTTTGCAAAATGTTTGCAACTGTTGATACGATCATGCAATTTTTCTTCTTTAGCCTATTTGTTGATTTAATGAATTAATTGATTTTCAAATTTTGAAACAACCTTGCATTTCTGCAAACCCAATGTGGTCACATCTCACTGTGTTTTTAATAAATTGTTGATTTTATTTGTTAGTATTTTGTTGAGAATTCTTACGTAATGTTCATGAGAGATACCTGTTTTTAGTTTCATTTTCTTGGGATGTCATTGAGTAGTTTTGGTATTAGGATAACCCCAGCTTCACAGAATGAGTTGAGAAATGGTTCCTTTGTTTCTATTTTTCTGGATGAGATTGTAGGGAATTGTTTTAATTTCCTCCTTAAATATTTGGTAGAATGTAGCAATAAACATGCCTGAACCGTATGTTTTCTGTTTTGAAAGGTTATTAACTATGGCCTATTCACGTATTTCTTTTCTTATGTGAATTTTAGAAGACTGTGTCTTTGAAACAATTGATCCTCTTCGTCAAAGTCATTTCATTTGCACGGAATTGTTCCCAATACTCTTTTATTATTCTTTAATGTCCATGTGATCTGTCCTGATGTCTTATCTTTCACTTCTGATATTATTAACTTGTGTATCCTTTTATTTTATTTTTTTTTTAACTTGGTTTGGAGGGTTTTCCATTTTATTGACATTCCTCAAAATATTGTTTTTTAGTTATGTTGACTTTTTCTTATTGCTCTTTTCTTTTAGTATTATTAATTTATGTTCTAATTTTTATTATTTATTTTAGGCATCATTTGCTCATAATTCTCTAGTTTATATAAGTGATTGGTTTTGTTTTTTTTTAGTTGTATAATATTGGCATTTAGTGCAATCAGTTTTCCTCTACTTGCCTTTTCTACATCCCACAAAGCTTAATAAATTAAATTTTTATTTTCAATCTAATTAAAAATATTTTTAAGTACTTTTTAAGTTTTTTTCTTTGACCCATATGTTATTTGAAAGCATTCATTGGATAGAAAAAAATACAGAAACATTCACATAAAAGTGACTATGTAATGAACCAAATGTTTATACCTATGCTAATTTATTTCTTAAAATGTCATATTATTATTTTTATGCAATATAGGGTGACTATTAGGAGAGGAAGATTTTTTTTAATTACATTTCAATATTTACCATGAGTTTGTTCCGAGTGATAGAGGTGATCTACAATACACTTTTCATCAAATTTTCTGCATTTTATAGTTTAGTAAAGTATCAGCTAATTATACAGTAAAGTATCAAGTAATTATTGTTACTTTACCAAAGTATAACAACCTCACATAAATGTTGACCTGGGCTCTGCCCTGGGCAACCCTGGATCCCTCTCTATTCCTCAGCTTTGACAATAGCATGGAACTATTTTCATAATATATTTTAAAACTGGGCCCTGCTTTGCTTTTCAGGTCCATAAACCATGGAGACAATATTCTAAAGAGGTTTTGTAGAGGGCCTGGGGCTCGGTGAGTATGGTGCTGGCACCATATACTGAGAGTGGCAGGTTCGAACCCAGCTCCAGGCAAACTGCAACAAAAAAAAAATAGCTGGGCCTTGTTGTGGGCACCTGTAGTCCCAGCTACTCGGGAGGCTGAGGCAAGAGAATTGCCTAAGCCCAAGAGCTGGAGGTTGCTGTGAGCTGGAGGATGTCATGGCACTCTACCAAAGGGCAACAAAGTGAGACTCTGTCTCTAAAAATAAAAAAGAGGTTTTAAAGATAAGATTCTAAAACTTCAGAACCTGGAGACAATGGCACGTACACAAATGTCTCGAATATCTTCAGAAATAATTTCACTCTCTTGTCACTGCTAACTGACAGCTAATAAATTCCTACATTTGAAGCAGACTTACATGTTGCATGCACTTGCTCTCCTTTCTTAAGCGGAGTGGAACATCTATTGTCAAACTCATAAAATAACATTAGAAATGCAAACTTGGTGTAGCCAAGTTATTTAAAACTTATGAACCCAAATGAGGGCTTATTTTCTCCAAATTGAAATTTATAGTTTCATTTCAGAGTGCTAACTGGAATATTGATGGGGCTTAGGCATGCTTTTATAAGACGGCAGCGGAAAAGAGCATGAGTGTGTAGCAGGCACAGAGGAGCGATTATGGAAATGCCGGGGCCTTGTGCAAAGCGTTGATCCCCTTCCCTCCACTGAGGGCTGACAGCCTGGACCAGCCTTTGTGCAGGCAGTCTGTAGCGTGTGAGCGTTTCATTTGTTCTCACACACTATATGAGTTTAATCCCCACCCCCAACAAAAAGAAAAGAAAAACACAGAAGACATTGGTCCTTACTATCTTCAATAGCATTGTCTGTCAAAATTATTATGATAGTATAGTTGAAATTATATATATATATATAATATATAACCTAAATAGAGCAGCTGAGCCAGAGGAAGAGGGGAACCTGCCCTCATGTTACCCGCATGGAGTACGATCATCTCCAGCTTCTAACACTGACACTTGGGTAGTTCCTTGAAGCCCTTTTAAGAGAATGACTTCTTGAGGATTTTATCAAGTGAAGATAAACAACAGCAGTATAATCAGGCAGTCATGACCTCCATCCTTGCTGTGTTCTCTGGGGTCTCATGTGCACAGCGGGAGCCATGTCCCCTGCTATGTTGTATACAGTGACAATTTCAAGCAAATGCCACGACTAGTGGCTTTCACTTAAGACTATTGTCCAATTGTCAAAAAGAGAAAGGCTAATTGACAAGTGCTTGTTTAAAAAAAGAAAAGAGAGATGCTTTTCTTTCCTGCTGGAAAGTCAGGATGAGGCCATTTACGCCCCCCTTTCACTTACACTGCCCTCCACCCCTGGGGCCTGAGCAGTCCCTGGCTCTACCTGGTTCTCTCTTCCCACTTTAAGTCCTGTTTCTTGCTCCCCCTTACCGAACTGTGCCTCTGCTGCCGTACACTGCAACAGAGCACGATAGTCTCACTTAGATGAAGCTCTCAATTCAGAATAGACTCTGGTCTCCCAGCTAGCAAGTGTCAGGACAGGATTTGAATAATAACAACTGGAACTGGCCAGGGATGTCCTCGACGATGCTGGTCTGTGCCTAGGGCCGGACACTATTCCGTGATTTGGGAAACACAAGAAAAGCGCAAGTAGACACTGCACTGATGTCTTTGTTTTTTTCTCTCTTTTTTTGAGCATACAGTTTTCTATAGACTGAATATAGTTTCCTATCAAAATTCACATGTTGACAGCCTCCCGATATCATGCTATTAGGATGCGGAGAATTTGGTAGGAGATGAGGTTGTGAGGATGAAACTCCTGCGATTAGGATTAGTTCCCTTATAAAAGAGACCTAGGGATGTCCCTTGCCCCTGTCACCATACAAAGACACAAGAAGGTGCTGTCTGTGAACCAGGAAACGGGGGTTACAGTGCCTCAAATCTACCAGTGCCTTGGTCATGAACTTCCCAGTCTCCACAATCATGAGCAACACATTTCTCTGGTTTATAAGCTACTCCTCTGTGGTATTCTGTCATCGTAACCTGGATAGACTGAGGCACGGGGATGGACAAGGATATTATTTTTAAGCCTCCCCCCCACATTCTTATAACAGACACATGCAGAAGAACAAAACAGGACCCCTACCTCACACAACTCACAAAAATTAATGACCTAGACCTGAGGAATGAAATCATAAGAACTGTAGAGGAAAATGTAGGTAAGACTCTTGTAGATATCAGCCTAGGCAAAGCATTTATGAAGAAGACCCCAGGGGCAGTCATGGCAACAGCAGAAATTAAAAAATGGGACTTGATTAAAACAAAAAACTTCTTCAAAACTAAGGAAATAATTAACAGAATAAACAGACAACCAACAGGATGAGAGAAAATATTTATAATCTACACATGTGATAAAGGGCACAGCCAGAACTTACGAAGAACTCGAGGACCAAACAGCTCTGTTAACCTGTGGAAAAAGGACATGAAAAGAAGCTTCCCAAAAGAAGAGCATTTTTTTCTTTAGAGTATTTAAAATCTCCATGAATTAAGACAGTCTTGGGGATTTACAAATGTGATATAAGCTAAAATAATATATACACACTATAGAAAAATAAAAATTATTTTGCAGTACCTGGAGTTAAGTGTATATTATATGTGTGTGTGTAAAAATGTAAAAAGTCAACCAGAAAACTCTTAGATTTGATAATCGAATTCAGTAAGTTTCAGAACACAAAATCAATGAACAAAACTTAGTAGCATTGCTGTACATCAGTAACAATCTAGCTACGAACCAAATAAGAAGGCAATGCCATTTACAACACCCACAAAACACACCTAGAAATACGCTTTACGGGGACATGGTGAAAGTCTACAAAAACAACAAACACAAACCACAGAGCATTGATAAAAGTAGTTACAGATAATACAAATGAAAATGCTGTCCCCTTTCATGGCCAGGAAGAATTAATATTGTCAAAACGACTAAATTGCCAAAAGAAATATACAAATTCAGTGCAATCCTTGTCAAAAGACTAATGACATTTTTTCATAGAATTAGGAGGAGAAAAAGACTTAACTTTCACGTGGAACCAAAAAAGAGCTCAAACAGCCAAAGCAATCCTAAGTGAACGGAACAAAGCCAGGGGTATCACACCGCCTGACTTCACATTATGCTACAACATGATAGTGAGCAAAAGAATACGGTGCTGGTAAAAAAAAAAAAAAAAAAAAAAGCACAGAATCCAGTGGAACAAGACAAGATAGCTCAGAAATAAAACCACACATTACAGACAACTAATCATTGACAAAGTAGATAGGAAGACACTCCTAGGAAAGAACCGTCTTTTCAATAAATGGCACCAGGTAAATTGGATACCATGTGCAAAAGAATTAAACTGAATCTTTCTCTCACCATATACTAAAATCAACTCAAAATGAATTAGATACTTAAATGTAAGACTGTAGGTATAAAAATACTAGTGAGAAAGCCTAAGGAAACTTCTGGACCTTGGTTTAGGCCAAGAAATTATGACTAAATCTCAAAAGCACAGACAACAAAAACAAAAAATGGACAAATGGAATTGAATTAAACTAAAAAGCTTCCTCCCAGAAAAATAAATAATCTTAGCATGAACAGATAACCTCCAGGATGGGAGAAAGTATCTGCACTGTGGGTCTGGCAGGGGACTAACATTGAGAATTTACAAGAACCTCCAACAATTCGACAACAACAAAGCTCCAAATAGTCCCAGTAAAATGTGGGCAAATGACATAAATAGTCAGTTTTCCAAAAAGGCACACAAAATGGCCAACGGGCATATTAAAAAATGTTCAACATCACTAGTCATCAGAGAAATGCAAATTAGATCACAATGTGATATCATTTTACAGCAGTCAGAATGACAATTATTAAAAAGACAAAATGTAACAGATGTTGTTGAGGATGTGGAAAAAGGGAACACTTCTATAATGTTGGTGGGAATATATAATAAATCAGAGTGACTTCTGTAGAAAACAGTGCAGAGGTTCCTCAAAGAACTGAAAATACAACTACCATTTGATCCAACAATCTCACTGCTAAGTCTCTACCCAAAGGGGGGAAAATCGTTTTATCAAAAAGACACTTGTACTCATACGTTCACTGCAGCGCTATTCACAATAGGAAAGAAACCATCAGCCTACATGTTCATCAGAGGATGACAGGACAAAAACGTGGTGTGTGTATATAATGGGATGGACCAGCAATGAAAAAGAATGAAACCACATCGTTCTCAGCCAGGTGGACGGCACTGGAGGCCGTCATCCTAAGGAAACAGGTCAGAAGGTCAAGGGCCACCTGCTCTCACCTGTAAGTGGGAGCTGATAACGTGCACACCTGGGGGTAGAGTGTGGGGTAACTGAGACTGTCACACTCAGTCTCAGTGGGGATGGAGGGACGAGGGTGGGTGACAAGGAATTGCTTAATGAGTACAATGTACTCGATCTGGGGAATGTGTGCATTAAAAACAAACCTGACTTCACCACAATCTGTACATGGAACAAAATTACATTTGTATCCCGTAAACTTATACAAATAAAAAAATAGACTGAGAATTTCTCATCAAAGAAAACCTGTAAGCTGTGTTACAAATTTTTGCTGATCATTTTTAAATATGATGAATCACATGAGTACGTGTATCAGAGGAAATATTGTTTAAATTGAATCCTCTGAAATTGCTTTCGAGTGTCAAAAATGCTCAAATGTTGGTGATTTTGTATGTTTTCGACTATTATTTAATTTGTGAAAGTTAGCATAGATATATATCTTTTTAAACTTTGATAATTGAAATATCCAAAGTGTATATTTTACTGGCAACTTAAAAATTAGTACGTTCTAAATGAACTACAATGATCCGTATACATCACCACTGTGAGCTGAATAGCTGCCTCCTTTAGGGGCTCAATGAAATATTTACGGTGGACCAAATAAGGCAGCGATGTAATGGCAAACTCCTATACCTGGGGACATCACTGTCACTGTGGGCAGCAGTGAAATAACTCTGGCCTAATTTCATCTGACTCCAGACGTGTGTAAATCAGAGGAAAATGTGAACTGACTACAGCCTGAGAAAATCAGCAAAGACAGAAAATCATTGCATATCAGAACCTTATCAATATTTCACTAAACATCTTATTCCTCCAGAAACAGGAAGCTGCTTTCCGGAAACCTTAACCCTGGTTTAGAAAAGTTCATCACAACACTGTTAGATGCCAAGAATTCAAATCAGACCTCAGAATCCACTGTTTGTATGGATCTACATTGCATGAAATTAAAATTTATAGGTTTAAATTTAATGTCCTTGGATAACAGAAAAGTTTTCACGGTGTATTATAATTTGTGAAGCTTTTAGTCTATGCTCTGCTTCTTGCCTACAGTTTATTAACAGGGAGTTGCCTCAGAATCTATTTGGGAATTATTCCTACCAGCATGGCCATGACCTTGGATATGACCGTTACCTTGAATCCGCAGACCAGTGATAGTTTTTCCGTTCCTTCTGATACCAAAGGAAAAGTGCATTCTTCTGTGGCCTGCTACACTTCTTGCACAAACTTCCAACTTAGGACAACTTGAAACTTTGGGGGCTTTTTAATTTTTTAGTGATCTAGTTGCTTAAAAACAAAACAAAACACAAAACCTCAAAGTGACCTCCAGCCTGAACCCTAAACTGAAGGGATCCTTGATTTAATCGGCCCAGGGTTTTCGCCAAGAAATATGGTCAACTAAGTAAAACTTCTGGGATATAATTCTTTGTTCTGTGATAAATTTTCCTTAGAAAGAAGCAAATAAACCAAGGAAAATAAACAAAACACACCAATTAAGGTTCAACTTAATACTTCACGTAAACCGAGAGAACATTGATAGATTTAGCCTTCACTGGCTTTGGAAGGCTTAAGTCATTTGAGTTTCTGCCTTAAGAAGAAAAAAAATACTGCTAGTGTTTATAAAAGTAGGAGTTCAACGTGGGGGACAGGGAGGAATGCCTTAGATGTGTCAGAAGTTTCAGCAAAATTAAAATGTCCAGGTCAGAAAGGGTGGTCAAGTTAAAGAGCTTGAAGATGTTGAAGAAAGCTGTGATTACCCACGAGACGGCTCTTACACATGCGCACACAGTGGGCTTCCTCCCAGCCTGGAACCCACTGGCAGTGGCCTCTTTCTGAAAACACCCCCTTGCCTGCACTTCTTCCCATGTCCAGGTTCCCTTCCCACCTATTCCCACTCACGCCCGCAGAGGCTGCACTGGGACCAGGCCTCTCCACCTTCCTGCTCCACCCCTTCCAGTGGGTGGGAGGAATGTAAAGCCCACCCACTGGAAGGGCTGCAGCGGGGCGTTGCCTACTTTTCTCAATGTAAGAGTCACATTTTTAGTCCTTACCTTGCTAATTCCCCTCAGCCCCATCTCATGTCTTTCCTGATCCTTTCCTCTGAGTAATTCTCAGCTCCCAGGGGACCCACATCTGCTGCCACCAACACTGCCATGCATCCCACAGACCTCCCTACACACCTCTGTCCCCAAGGGCCTCCTTCACGTCCGGACTTCGGCTTCCCAGCTTGTTACTCTGCCTTCCTCCTGAACACTCCGCGGGAAGCCACCACCCCCCTCCAGGGCTTCTTCCTTCACACCCGGCTTGGGGTTTGCCGATAGGCACCTGCTGTCCCACCTGTGGCGGAGAGTTGCAGACACAGACATCTGACAATCTGTGTGGCAGGCCGATGTCCCACAGCCACTCCTGTGCACAGGACTGATTATAACTTTCAGAGCCTTAATAAAAAGTATTTGGAATGTGAAGACGTTCACAGCAAAGTAAACCCAAGTGCTGGGACTCATGCAGGTGCACAGGTAGGACACTGCCCCTGGCCTTTGTGCTGGGCAGAGCCAGGGCTTGACTCCAATAGGTGAAGTCCAGCTTGCAGTGCTGTTATTAAACGTGCGAATATGTACTGTTTATACACTCTGACTACTTGAAACCACACAGGAGCTGCTGCCACAGGAAACAGCATGTGCCCCTCCCTGTCCCCACTGGGTCAGCCACCTGCCCCCCGCCCACTCTGGGTCAGCGCACCTGTCCCCCTCCCATCCACTGTGAGTCAGAGCATCTGCCCCCAACTCCCCGCCCACTCTGGGTTAACACATCTGCCCCCAGCCCACTCTGGGTCAGCGCACCTGCCCTCCCTCACACACAATCTGAGTCAGCATACCTGCCCCCAGCCCACTCTGGGTCAGCGCACCTGTCCCCTCCTGTCCACTGTGAGTCAGAGCATCTGCCCCCAACTGTCCACCCACTCTGGGTTAACACAACTGCCTCCAGCCCACTCTGGGTCAGCGCACCTGCCCTCCCTCGCACACACTCTGAGTCAGCATACCTGCCCCCAGCCCACTCTGGGTCAGCACACCTGTCCCCCTCCCATCCACTGAGAGTCAGAGCATCTGCCCTCAACTCCCCGCCCACTCTGGGTTAACACATCTGCCCCCAGCCCACTCTGGGTCAGCACACCTGCCCCCCACCAACTGTGGGTCAGTGCACCTGCCTACAGAGCTATCTATCTGCAAAGGGGCTGAGGTCCCAGAGCATTCGTACCAGCCAGGATTCCGAACACTCGGGGTGGTGCTGTGACCTCAGGGCTCCTAATAAGAGAGGAGGAATGTAAAGTGGACTCAAGTTTATTAGTTATTTTTCATGTAGGATTACATATCACACATAAATGAAAATTCTGGCCAGAGCCCGGGGCAATGGTGCTAAGACCTGCTAAAGTGGCCCCTGAGAGCAGACAGCGGCCCAGAGCAGGGAAGCCCCACTGCTGAGGAAGGCGGGAGAGTGGTGAAGGAAGAAATTATGAAACTGGGTGCTGAGCCCCCTCAGGACTGGGCCTTGTGGGTATGTTTAGGGCACATTCTGTTTTCTGAAATGTCAAAAGACTGGTGGGAGAGGCACAGCTACATTATAATACTCAATGGTATCTGTCTCCTGAAGGCGGGCCTGACAGTGAGAGAGGCGGCCCCACAATGGGGGTTCCTGACAGGGTGTGGCTGGGGGGCCTTAACCACAGAAGACACATCTGGCAACCCTGATCTGCAGGAGCCAGGCCAGTACAGCCATGGTAACCAGCCTCCATCTGGGACCGACCAGAGGAGCTTGACCATGGCACCCACGGACTGTCGATCAGAAGCTCATTCTTAACAACCAAAGGAACTGGGGAGTGGATGACAGGGTATTGAGGACAGTCACTCCTATAAGAAGGTGCGAGGTTCTCAGTCCTGATTTTCAGGCCTAATCCATGAGCTGAAGAAAATGCCAGGTCCCCAGGAGGAAAGAGCACGTGGGCCTGAGAATGCCCCATTTTTTTGTCCCTCTCAGGAACTTACCTGGTGAGTTTGTGCTTCTTTCTGTGGACTTGGAGTTTGGGGATCCCAAAAGGCACCCTGAGGGAGTCCTACCCATGGCATGGTGTGGCTGCCCCTTCCACCACTTCAGAGTCCTTGTGGAATGGACTGTAGGCCAGGAGACTCAGGGCTGTTCCAGAGTAAGAGTGGCTGGGGAGATATGTTTGGCACGGGGAGACCCACTGGCATGTCCAACAGTGCATTCTCAGTGAGGGGATAAGTATAGCAGTGACCTGGCCATCAGCAGTGGTGTTGTCAGGGCAAGGGACCTCTTGAAGGGACGTGCAGGGAGAGACATGGCACCAACACCCCCCAGACCCCCGGAGGACAGTTGAGGTGGCAGAGGCTGTGCAGCCCCCAGCCTTCCTTCTTGCTCAGCTCCCCTGGGCTCCTGCTCCACTAACTGCCTGGATTCAACTCTCAGCCGCAGGAGCCGATCCCCTTGGGGTCTGACCTTTGATACTGTCATTCTTTTCTTCCAGACCAGTAGGTACATTCATGTCACAGCAGAGAGGAGCTGGACATTCTGTTTTCTCAATGTCAAAAGACATTGATCATTAACCAAAAAGAATCATAGATGTCTATAATGTGCCAGGCCACACGTGGGAGAAGTGTCACGGTGTGCTCTTCAGGGGCTGGACTAGACGGTCAGGATTTAA
Organism: Loris lydekkerianus; assembly: GCA_963574355.1. Lineage (NCBI taxonomy): Eukaryota > Metazoa > Chordata > Mammalia > Primates > Lorisidae > Loris > Loris lydekkerianus. Next base: position 29,624 of record CAUYPK010152724.1, read on the forward strand.
ATCTCAATGGAGAGACTGTATGGACACAGGGACAGCCCTGCTACTTGGAGTGCAAATTATTGACCAGGGCACCAGGAAGAATCTGAACATGCTGTCTGCCCAGGTCCTAGAAGCCTGGACTTACAGTGGGCTGGAGCCTGGAAGTAGAGGACCTGATAGTGCTCAGTGGGAGGATGGGGAGAGGGCCAAGGGCTCCTGGAGGCAGGCCGGCCAATAGGAGATCACACAAGACCAAGCAGGCTGCCCAGCTGTGACTCTGGGAGAAGATCCAGAGGGCTGTCCTATACCTAGGTAATAAGCAGTGCTGTCATTGGCAGGACTGAGATGTGCTGACATGGAATCCCAAGTGTCACTGGGAGTAACAGTAGCAGAGCCATTGGGACAGAGTGTGGGATCGAATCAGTGACAAGGTGGGCATCATTAGACCTCATCACCACAGAAGAGAGCTAGGCCTGGTGGCAACCAGAGTGCCTCCACCTGGAACTGTCCAGAGAGGTGCTACTGGGCCATAGCAACATGAGAAATGTGGCTAGCCAACCAGGGCTGGCCCCCACCAGAGAGAGGGAGAGCGTGGGGCAGGCAGAGCAGTGAGCCCTGCCTCACGCCCATTCCAGATCTAGTCAGGTCGGTCCGGGAACCACCTGCTTCCCAGCTGGCTTGGCTCCCCCGTCCTGCTCATGTTTACCCTGCTGTCGCTGCAGCCACGACGGGACTCCAGTTTCCCTGGCCTTGGTGAGCACAGACCACATTGCAGGGCCTTACTTGCCTCATTTAACAAAACCCTCCCCAGACATCCTGGGTAAATGCAGCTGTGGCAGACGAGTTGGGGAGCCATGGCGCACGACAGGCGTCTGCACTGTCTTTGTACCAGACCCTGAATTGAGATCCCTAGTCATTCTGCCTTCCCTGTGATTTAACTTGATGTTTTAGACTCTCATTTGTTTATTTATTTTAGATTTTAGGTTCTATCTGTGACCACTTAAAAGTTCCAGTATCCCTTTGGCATTATGTAAAGGCGTCTGTGTGTATTTTATCTGCCCTCCCCATATGTCACATGAAAATTACATCACCTTTCCTCTACATAAAGAAAAACTGTAATCTTTTCAGATTGTCCTGAGAAAATATATTTGCTTTAAAATTATGGTTAATGGATTTTCTTTTTTGTTTTATTTGTTTTTAACTGCTCTCATCATGAATGGGAGCTCTGTGAAGGGGGATTTGCAGAGCAGATGTCCTACCGGGAGGCCCCGTCCGAGGCCTCTCTGCTTCCTGTCCCACTTCCCGGCCAGAATGCATCGCTCACTGTTAGAAAAGGCCCCTTGGCAAAAATAAACAAATAAATAAAACCACAGTGTCCGGCAGTGACAAGTGGCAGCCTTGTCTGTGTCCCTCGGCAGCTCACCCCATTTTTCCTGAACCGCGGTTCCCCTTGGCAACCTGTCTGTGCCCTGTGTCCACCTGCTCAGGTCTCATTGTCACATCTCCTAATGAAGACGGGAAGGCAGACAAAAGCTGGCTAAGGCCCCTGACAGTTACAGAGCCCAAGTCGCAGAGAAAAGGACGCCAAGGACACTCCACTTCTGAGCGCTGTGCGCCCAGATCTAGGAGGCTGATTGTGAGGGTGACACTCCTGAGCTAATCTCTCAAAGCTTTCTTCTATGAAGTAAATATACAAAAAAATAGGAGGAAAGTATCACCCAGCAGGAAAGGGTGGATGTCCACGGCAGTTCTCCATTCTGAAATGGTGGGCGCGGCCCTGTCCGTGGCTAATGTGAGGGTTATGGGATGTCATAATCCCTTCCCTGAGCTCTTTCTGCACAACCGTGATACCTAAATTTCTTGTGTCTTATCACACTTTCGCAGGCTGGAACCAGGAGAAGGGGCTCTGAAGAAAACACAGCATGAAAACGAGAAAGAAGGTGATCAGATTAGCAGCCCCTGGATTTGTGAGCCGGTCTCCATGTGACCATAGCAGGCTCCATCCCAGACCCGAGGAGCTGGAACTGGCCAGCTGCCCCTCGGCCCGGGGCTCAGTGTCTATGAAGACCCCTGGCCTCCCCACCTCCCGTCACAGCGCTGCTGCCTTCTTCCCCCCTTGTCCCTCCAGTGAAAATCTTCCAGCAGAGAGGGCACCACTTCAGGGAATCGGAGGGATGGATGCCAAGTTAGAAATCCTTCCCAGATTAGCTCAAATACGAAGAGAAGGGGGGCAGAGTGGACATTCAGTGCCATGCCACTCAGAACGGATGCGTCTCACACAGATTTCTCAGGCGGACAAGGTGGGGCCCTCAAAATACCCTCAGTGCCGCTGGACCCGGAACGGCAGATGTGGCCCTTGGGAGGAGACAGGCCCCACTGCAGGCCCAGTATGTCTGTTTCCAAGGTCTGCCTGCTTTATATTTTGAGGGAGAAAGGTTTATTTTGAGGTGGTAAAAAAAATTCCTTAATGCCTGAGTTTCCTTGTGCTTGGCTCCAAAACATTCATTTTTTAAGAAGGTAAGTACTTCTGCATAATAAGGTAAGTACCCCTGCATAATAAGGTAAGTACTCCTGTATAATAAAGTAAGTTCACATACATAATAAGGTAAGTACCCCTGCATAATAAGGTAAGTACTCCTGTATAATAAAGTAAGTACACATACATAATAAGGTAAGTACCCCTGCATAATAAGGTAAGTACTCCTGTATAATAAAGT
>CAUYPK010152726.1:0-21477 GCA_963574355.1 Loris lydekkerianus
AAATGTCTTAGCACAATAACTGGGAAATTGCCAGGAAAGCTATGTTAACCAGTGTGATGAAAATGTGTCAAACGGTCTATGAAGCTAGTATATGATGCCCCATGATCATATCAATGTACACAGCTATGATTTAATAAAAAATAAATAAATAAAATAAAAAAGTGTAACCCCAAAGGCATCATGATGGATTGACATTTTAGAGATGGTGAGAATGGGGAATCAAGAACAATTTGTAAGTTTTGGTTTAGCAGCTGTGCAAACAGATGATCACCTGTGTACAATATGTATAACTCCCAATGACGACCTAGCATTCTTCTGTCAAACAGTATGATTTAGTTCCTTTCATGAGATGTATATTTTATTTAAGTTTGGATAAGGTTTGATACTTTGTAACTGTATACTCCATAACCATGACCACTTAGTAGTCTAGGCAAAACGGGAAGAAGATATCTCTGTGAAGATACATATTTAATCAATCATTTGCTTGTAGAATGTAAGATAATGCAGAATATTACATAAACATTTCAGTTGTAATTTACCTTAAAATTACATTTAAAACACCCTTTAAGTTCGAGTCAAACTGATGAATTATCTTATCACAAGTAATTCTAATAACTTATTTTGTCCATGTTTAAAGTTATTTAAATGACCAATGAAAAGTAATTCAAAAGATAGATTTATTATTACATAGATTACTGATGTAAGCCTTTAATCTCAATTACAAACACGGGTAATTCATGAGTAAAAAGAAAAAGAAACACGCTAAACTCATCCATGTGATTAGAGGACAAATTAAATCATCTTTTAAATAGCCCCAGGATGGCCTCATTCATTAAAGAGCAGAAGGCTAATAAAACAACTATTCCCACCAAATTGTTTTCTGAGTTTTATAAGTAGTTATCCTCCCTTATAAATTTTATTGGCAATATATGTTACCTTTATAGAGAAGCAGTTTTTTTTTATCCATGGCTCTCAAAAGGTTAAGAACATGAAGTGTGTTATAGGCCCATTTTTCTTGTAAATGTTGACTTAAAATGGTTTAAAGAGCCTTTTCTCATGTTGGAGGTGATTAATTGCACTGGGTTTAACTTTTAAAAATTCAGTGCTCAAACCTGGGGGAGGCACACCTATCCAATACCCATGTGGATTTACAATGACTTTTGGATAACTTTCCTAATAAATTACTTTTTTCTTTTTCTTTTTTTTTTTTTTTTTTAAGACAGAGCCTCATTTTGTCACCCTTGCTAGAGTTCCCTGGCATCATAGCTCACAGCAACCTTAAGCTTTTGGGCTCAAGCAATCCTCTTGCCTCAGTTTTTCATTTTTAATACAGACGAGCCTCTCACTCTTGCTCAGGCTGGTCTTGAACTCGTGAGCTCACGCCATCCACCTGCCTTGGCCTAATAAAATACTTTAACCATTAGACAAAAAAGTCCAGAAGGTTTGTTAGAGATTACACATTAAATAGAAATCAATGACTATCAAACATTATTTAAAATAGTGATGGACTTTATATTTATGAAATGAGTTAACTTCAAAAGAAGTAAGGAAATAGAATAGCAGGTTAGGTGCCTTCTCCAAAATCATCTTCATTTTTTAAAATAAATTCATTCATTTTAATGCAGTGAATAAAATGAAGGAAGCAGAGTAAAGACTGGAACATGGGTCTATTGGTTTTGCTGAATTCAACACCCCACATTAAAAAAGTATGATGGGATATGTCAGCGTGATTTTGATTTGCATTTCACTGATGATTAGGGACAATGAGCATTTTTTTTATATGCTTTTTTCCTGGCCACTTATCCGCCATCTTCAGAGAAGTTGCTGTTCAACTCTACGGCCCATTTATAAATGGGATTGTTTGCTAACTCCAATGAGATCAGCTCACATCATAAAGTTCTGAATCTGTAGATGCTGGCATGGATGTGGAAAAAAGGGAACACTTTTGCACTTCTGGTGGGATTGCAAACTAGTACAACTTCTATGGAAAGAAGTATGGAGAATCCTCAGAGAACAAAAAGTCGACCTTGCATTTGATCCCACAGTTCCACTACCAGGTATCTATCTGGAAGAATAAAAGTAATTTTCCCACAAGGACATTAGCACCAGAATTTTATTGCAGGACAGTTCACAACTGCCAATATGTGGAACCAACCCAAGTGCCCATCAACCCATGAAGGGATCAGCAACCTATGGTATATATACACCATGCAGTTCCATTTAGCCATAAGAAAATATGCAGACTTTACATTTTTTGTGTTTACATGGATGGAGTTGAAACACATTTTTGTTAGTAAAGTACTCAAGAATGGAAAAGAAAAATTATCCAGTGTACTCAATACTAACATGAAACCAATATATACACAACTACACCCCCACACGAAAGAAAAATAACTGGTAGAGTGTAGCAAAGGGTAAGGGAAAGGAGGGAGAGAAGAAGAGGGAGGAGGAAGGGTAATTGTTGGGATCGCACCTAATGTGCCCAATGTGAGGGTGTTCAGCACACCCCCTGGGTGAAGGGCTCAACTACAACTTGAACTGTATTTTAGAAATGAAAACAATGTAACCTAAATATTGGTACCCTCATATTAATTGGAGATTAAAAAAAGTATCAAGGGCAAATAGAAAATTTATAACATCAAAAAATTATGATACATATAAATTTTCACTCGAAATAAACATTTGTATATGTATTAGAATGAGACACGATTCCCAAGTATTCTTTATACTTTCAAAATATTTTACTTTTATGTGAAATGACTTGTGAGAATTAGATCACATTCTGTCTTTCATAACAGTTACCTACGTAATTGTTTGCTCACAATGAAATTTCAATTCTTGGCAGATTTTGCAACTTTTTGATATATGCGGAGTATATAGCAATATTTCTTACATAAAATTGTCAGAAGAATTAATATGCATTTTTGCCTAATAAAATGATGACCTTGAAGTAAAGAAATCTAAAATAGTACCTGAAACAAATTACATGTATAAATTGGAAGCAGGGACTCCAGAAATTCTAATTTATTAATGATGTCATGAAATCCACATACTGGAAAAATCCACATTCACCTTCCCAAACACTTGTGCTTTATAAAATCATTAGGTTTTATTTAACTTTTTAGACTAGTCTACATGTATTCAACAGAGTGTAAACCACTCGTATTAGCTAAAATAATAGCAGTTTATAAATAATAATGGAATTGGCTTATATTTAGGTTCATATGATAAATTCTAGTTTAAAAAATTTCATTACATCTGAAAGATTAAAATTTCAATTATTCTGCTTTTTTCTTTGTGATTTTTGGCCAAGGCTGGGTTTGAACACGCCACCTCCTGTATATGGGGCCAGTGTCCTACTCTGTGAGCCACAAGTGCTGCCCCTATTCTGCTTTTTTCAGTGTTTCTTTTTCTTTTTCCTTGAGACAGAGTCTCACTATGTTGCCCTTGGTAAAGTGCTATGGTGTCACAGCTCACAGCAACCTCAAACTCTTGGGCTTAAGCGATTCTCTTGCCTCAGCCTCCCAAGTAGCTGGGACTACAGGTGCCCGCCACAATGCCCAGCTATTTTTTGGTGGAGTTGTTATTGTTGCTTAGCTGGTCCAGGCCAGGTTCTAACATGCCAGGCTTGGTGTATGTGGCTGGTGCCTTAACCACTGTGCTACAGGTGCCACGCCTTTTTCAGTCTTTCTTGATCAAAATGAGAAAAGGTTACTTTAAACAGATAAGACCATTCCTTCTATTATTGGTTACCTCTGAGTGCCATTTTCCTCACTAGTCTATATAAAGATTAAGGTGAAGAAGGATAGGTGAGGGGTGTTATCATTTTATTTTTTGTAATATTTTTGCATCAAATATGCATTTCCACTTAATATAAATACACAAATATTTTTCATATACCTAATAATTATATCGTATATGACTAAAATTTTTAGTAACTAATATTTTTTAAATGGCAGATTTAATTCATGAAACTTTAAATATCAATTACTTATCTCTTAGTTCCTTAATATTCTATTTTTTCTTTTTATTTTCACATGCAGCTCTTATATGTTTTTGTAGAAGAAAAGTTAGAAGTACAATAGTAGAGAGAAAATTATATACAATTCTTTTTTTATCTAGAACTATATCTGACTCATTTTTATATTTGTTCTTATATTTTGAAATAGGTGAAATTTGTCCTTATTTTCAGGATTTTAATAAGCCCAAATGCCTGGCGATCATTAGTATTATTCTAGACTAGTCTTTCCCCATTTTCTGCTATCAATTTCAGGCTCCCTTTGAAAAACAACTACAATAATATCATGGTTTGCTGTTACAAAGTGAGGTGTATTTATCAAGGGCTCCACCATGAATAAGAGTATGTGTGTTTGTGTGTGTGTGTGTATGCTACTTATTAATGAAACAATTTTAAAATCTCTTTTCCAAGAATTTCATTTGCCCAACTGATTCTATACAGACTCAAGTCACCAACCACCTCAAATAATAAATCTTTGCAAAGAAATGTACCCTATAAAGAAATAGATACTTGACCCTAGGTAAAATTCATATTTTTTACTTAGGTCTTTTTAGAATAAAAGCCCTCTTTTTTTTTTAATCTCTGTGTGACTCAAGATAGGATTTCAATCCAGATAAGAGATATTCACATCAGAACCTGATAAACAAAATATCTGAGATAGTGAGATATTCTGATGCCTTTGTCATCAATTTCTGGATTTAAACAAGTCAGGGGTGGGGGAGACGGGTAAAGGGAGGGGAAGAGGGGAGAGAGGAAAGGAGGAGAGGGGGAGAGAGAGAGAGAGAGAGAGAGAGAGAGAGAGAACGAACAGGAGAGTGTATCATGATGCATGATGACTGGTTAGTGTTTTTCTTTGATAACTTCAATGTGGATGGATAGAATATCATATTTGCAAGGTTTGTAAAAATCCTTCTACTTCGATTAATTATTTGATGATTCTCTGAAGAAAAATCATAGTAAAAAGACCAAAGCCAGTATCTCTCTTAGTTTGGCTCTAGTTTGCATGACTTTTGTATTAATTTTCAGCAAATTTTGAATGAGCTGATCGATGTACATCCAGTTGAAAACAACACAAATTAGCCTTGTCATGAGTAACCTTTTAATTAATGCAAAGGATACATTCATGGAAGAGGAGAGGAATAATCTGCAACAAGACTATGTTCTGTGGCAATTACAAATTGGGAATCATAACTCCAACTCACTTGCTGAGTGACGTGGGGAAATTATTTAAATTCCTTAGCTGCAAACGAACACAATACTGGGATCTATGTCCTGAGGTTCTTGTGGGAATAAAATGAAATAATAAATATAAAGTGTTAATACTGTGTCTAGCACTTAATAAAAGCTCAGTGAATATCACACAAACTTATATCAACAATTTTATGGAAAAGCTACTTCTGCTTTCAGAAGTTGATAGTTTGTCTGAGGTTTTGAGAATAATTCAACCACTTCTACAGTGTTAAACAAAGTTATGATTGCAGGAGAAAAGCTAGCTATATTTTTACAAGTACGCTAATTAGTGTCTTACAAATACTATGGCAATAAGAAAAATAAGATATTATAATTATGAGTGAATATTCAAGAGACTCTTGCTAGAAATCTACAGCTTAACCATGGCAACTGTGCATGTATGTGTGTGTGATTGAGAGACAGAGAGAGAGAGAGACATCTCCATTAAAGAAATTTAAGATACAGATCAAATATATTGTGAAAATTAGATTATATTCTAGAGCTCAAGGATGTCAAAGACTACCAGGCACAACTCCAGCTGTGAGCCAGAAATATCCCTCAGCCTCGGAACCTGGGATGAATGGGAAGATCAAAGGAAAACAGCAAGATTTCAAATGGAAAATAACTGCATTCCCCCTTATCCAATGCATTCCAAGACCCAAAGCAAAAGTCTAAAACCACAAATAGCACAAACCCCTATATATACTGTTTTCCCATACATACATACCTATGATAAAATACAGTTTATAAGTTAGATTTAATAACAGATTAATTATTATAACTAATAATAAAATAGAATATAATAATATAAATAATAATACAAATGTGTGAATGTGGTCTCCCTTTCTGTCTCTCTAAAAATTTCTTATTGTTCTATACCTAGATAATTTTGGATGATGGTTGATCATGGGCAATTGAAAGTGTAGAAAGTGAAACCACGGACAAGGGGGATTACCTGTACAGTATGGTAACCAAAGCAATATGGTACTCACACAAAAATAGAGAAGACATAGACCAAGGGAGTGGAACAGAAATTTCAGATGGAAAACCATCCATATACCGCCAACTAATCTTTGGCAAAGTAGACAACAATATACACCAGGGAGAAGAAGACTCCTCAAGAAGCCACGTGCAGAAGAATAAAACAGGATCCATATCTCTTATCATTCACAACAACTAATTCGAGATGGATAAAATACTTATATCAAAGCCATGAAACCATAAGAATTCTATAAGCGAATGTTGGAAAAATACTTTTAGATCTCAGCCTACGCAAAGAGTTTATGAAGACCCCAAGGACAATCACAGCAAAAACAAAAATAAATAAGTGAGACTTTATTAAATTAAAAAGCTTCTGTGCAGCCAAGGAAAGAATAGAGCAAATAGACAATGTACAAAACAGCAGAAAATATTATAAACTTATACATTTTATAAAGGGCTAGTAACCAGCATCTATAAAAAATTCAAGCAAATCATCAAGAAAAAAATCAAACCACCTCATAAAAAAGTAAGCAAATGACATGAACAGAAGATTTTCAAAAGAACATAGAGCAATGGCTAATAAACATATAGAAAATGCTCATTGTTACTAATCATCAGAGAAATGCAAGTTAAAACCACAATGCGGTATCATCTTATCGCTGTTAGAATAGCATTTATTAAAAAGTAAAACAACAACAAAAAATAGATCCTTTAATGGATGCAGCAAGAAAGGAAGGAATCCTTGCGCACATTGTTCTGACTGCGAATTAGTACAACCTCCATGGCAAGCAGGATGGAGATACCTCAAAAACTAAAAGTAGACTTAGCATTTGATCCAGCAAACTGAACAAGAAGTTATTATATGAAAAAGACACTGAACTGAAATGTTTCCTGCAGCACAATTCACAAGTGCAAAGATGTGGAATCAACTCAAGTACCCATCAATACATGAGTAAATTGACACATGGTTTCACATGTGATTTTACACACACACACACACACACACGCGCCATGAAGATGACTTAATGCCTTATGCAATAATTGTGATGGAACTGAAGACCATTATGCTAAGTGGAATATCTAAAGAACAGGGAAAAATATCCACCACATGTATTCACTATTAAATTGGAACTAACCAATAAGCACAATAGGCACAGAGGTAAGTAAAACTCAACAGAAATCAAGCAGGAGGGAAAAGCAAGGGGAGGGAATGGGCAAAAGCCTACCTAATGGGTACAAGGAATGCCATCTGGGTAATGGGCATACTTATAACCATGACTCTACCATTATAAAAGCCATCCAGGTAACCAGAAGTATTTTTACTGCTGTAATACTTTAAAATAAAAAAAATAATTCAGAGAAAGTGACCATTTATCCTAGAGGCAAACACAACAGTTAAGATAATTATAGGAAAAGAAAAGGTGCTAACATATAATTGCTACAACATTCCAGGCATTTGCCATATGTTTTAGCTTCTATTTGTGAGACCATATTACAGGCCTAATTGTTACAGATTTTACTAAACTTATTCTTTGCAAGTAACCGTAGGTGGTGAATAATATTATTCTTTCTATTTTGCTCGTGAGCAAAAATGAGACTTAAAAAGTTTCCCAATGGCATAAAACTAGTGGAAGGCAAAAATAAAATTTCAACCTGAGAATAGATGTTTCTGTGAATAAAATGTTAAAATCTTCCCTGGCTTAATACCAGCCTACCAAAGAAAATGACCACAATGTCTTGTTTTCTTAGAGCTAATTAAGAATTTAGATAATTGTGGAATTTTGTAGCCCTCTTTTTTTTTTTTTTTTTTTCTAGGAAGAACTACTATTGCTCTAGTGGTTGAAGAGTCTATGAAGTGATGTACAAGCCTTTTCCCTACGTGACTAAAATAGTATTAAATACTGGTGGGAAATCAAAGCTGCAATTTCTTCATACCAAGTGGCCCACACTGATCTTGATTTTTGTTCTTACCAGCCATATAGACCCCATGTGGGTGAGAGCCAACTGAACTTGTGGTTTTTGTTACTTCTTGGCCACCCAATGATATAAAGATTCCATACAATTGTATCTCCTGCCTTGTATCTTTCTACACAGCTAAGTAAATTTAGTTTTAGATGAAATTCTATTGTATCTGTGAGTGTAATTACCAATTTGATCCCCTCACAACTGCAGTGGTAGAGCAGGCTCCAAAGTCCATATGTCTTATCTGTAAAGGTCACATATCTGACTGGAATAGACTGTTTAGCTAAACTAATCTGAAAGAAATGGCTTGTAAGTAAATACAACCTATCTGTGGCATTAATATGAAAGATTGTGAAGTTAACTAAGCCATTTGCTTATTTCAAATGAATTTATGGGATCACAAACATATTCTGAAAACTGTTATTTTACTCCCTACTTTATTTTTCCTTTCTTATCCTTTAATTATTATTAATAATGCCTCAGGAATAATAGATCTTAATCCTCTGTACCAATGACAGCTATTTTTATTGGCTGAGAATGGCATCTTCAAACCACTGATGACAGGACACAGAGATGTTAATGAGGATCAAGGTGAGCAAGGAAGGCAAACAAGAAAATAAGAAATAAAAGAACAAAGAGACAGGGACCACGTCTGTACACAGACCCCTTTACCTGGATGACCCTTTAGTAAAATCAATGCTGGAGTGAGGGCACCATTGTATCCCAAATATGTCGATCAAGTAATAAACAGAAGGGGTGGAGGGGTAGAGAGAGAACTGTGTGGAGAGGAGAGGAGATAAGGCAAGTCCCTTCACCCTAAAGAGCATGATTTGGTGACCAGTCTTACATGGAAGCTAGTCCACTTCTGTGTTATCTGGTGGATGAACCATTTCTCATTAGCAACAGGACTGTTAGCAATAAGCAATGCTCCAGTCATTGAAGATTAGAACAGCAAACTTAGTCACTTCTTAAGAAAGAAAATGCTAGAGGTCTGAACAAGCCCTAAGACAACAGAGTCTAGGGTTAATCCCCTAAAAAGCCATATCTCATAGAAAGAATTATTCTATTGTGGGGTTTTCTACCTTGGCTACAGGATATTCTTATTAGGTGAGCTTTTAAAAATTGCAAGGTCCTACCTTAGACCAATGAAAGAATCAGAAGTTCAGCTCCAATCCTGATGTTTCCTAATACTTTCCCAATTGATTTTTATTAGAAAGTTCCACTAGAAATAAACATGGATTTTGAAAAGAGATAATCCTTGGTTTTAGTCTAGCTCAGTTACCTATTAGCTGTGTGATCTTGACTTTAACAAAACACTGTAAATCTCAGTTTCCCCATTTATAAAATAAGGATAAACTGATCTGGAATTATTGTGTACAAAAAATAGAAAAAAATATGTGACTTACCTAGAAGATAGTTGACCTACTTAAATATTAGTTTTCTTTCATTAAAATAAATTTTATAAATATGATTTTATATCACTGATGATAAATTAGAAAAATCTTTTGAGAAGAAAACTGTATCTTGATTTGCGGTAAAAGTCTACTTAGCAATACTGAAATAATATTACAAGAATTATTTCAGAACAAATGATTATTTTCAAAAAGTAAAACCACCAGGTTTCAACCATCTTATTAAATTTATTAATACATAAAATTCCCAACCATTTCATAGCTATAATAGTTTTCTCATCTGACAAACAGATATCATATAACTCACCAACCTCACAAGTTAGTCACATAACAATAAATTTAAGAATATACAGAGGGTGCCAAAAAATGTATACACATTCTAAGAATTGTTATCTATGTATCTCTTTTCGAAGTTGAATTTAAGCCACTGTTACTGATCATGTGTACCTAGACATCCTACAAACATCCTTTATACCTAAAATTTGTATACATTTTGGGAATGATATATTTTATTTCCAACAAGATCTCTTAAAATGCATATATGTTTTCTGGCACCCCAGTATCTAAAAAAATAATCACAGAACAACTGTAAAGCTTCTAGTCTCCTTTTTCAAGGATTAAACTCTATTGTTATGAGAATTAAATTATCCTGTTATAAGAACATATATACACTGACCTAGTATAATTTTTCTAGGAGTCAGTTTTAAGGTTTTTAGATATTCATTTGCAGGTCTGTGATATTTCTCATAATTGCTTGTCAAACACAATTGATTCCATTTTAAAGACAGCAAAATCAATAAAAATGTGCCATCTTTTAGCAATGGGCACCTCACTTTCAATCACTATCATTTACTTAAGTAAAACCACATAGACAATTTTAAGCTATTTATACCATTTAATCTCAATTGACTTCATTACTTAAATATTCAAAACGCTTCTGCTTAAGGCAACATTATTCTGGGATAAGAAACACATATCATCTATAGAACACTTTCATGAATAAAACTTATTAATATCTTACTTATGCCTTCATAGCTGAACTTTACTAAAATTAGCAATAAAAGATCAATTTTTATAATACCTGTATGTATTGTTAATAGTCTTATGATTTCCTTTTGATGCTATATCTTGGGATACCACTTACAAAATATCTATTATGTGTCATTCAGCATTTGAACCTGGTGGCTGAATTTCTCACAATTAAAATAACTTATTGATATCTGATAATTCATTCAAAAATCACTTATTGTGTTTGTGTAGGCCAAGGATATTATGTTTCCCTCACTTAAAAAGTTGCATAAAGAATCCTGGTAATGTGATTGAAAGGTTCCCAGATATCTAGGAAAGAACTGTATTTAAATATTTCTGAACCAATCTCAATGTACATCTTAAATCACAAGACTAGATTATAATTTATTATTTAAAGTTTGCACTCCAGTACCAAACTGTATTGCTTAACTAGAACATATTCATTTTATCCTAGCAAATCATCTCCAGGGAGAGATAAAAATTTACATACTGAAGACTGTCTTCTGGAAGTCAAAATGGTAATAAATCATAAAAGAATATGAAATATTAGTAGAAAATACCACATTTTGGTATGAAGTATCAATTCAGGCCATGCACCCAAACAGATATATCACATTTAGTGTTTTACAGGTCTCTTTGGTGTCTAAGTGAGTAATTTGGGACAGTTACATCCAATTATTTCAATCATCCCAAAACTGAAATAGATAAAGACAGCCAAAATAGCTTCAATTTATTAGTGATTGGTTCAAATTGTCCTGAAAATATTTCCGTTTTTCTAGGGAATCTGAACTGAGATTAATGTAGAGGACAGAGTATCAGAAAGAGACAATGCATTTTCTGTCTCTCTCTCTCGGCATTTCAAGCTAGCAGGAAGCAATATGTGTTAACATATTCATGTCTTTCGATTTCTTTAGTTGTGACAAGCAATTTAAAAGTTCTCCATCAGGAAACATGAAATTGCTACATTAATATCTTCATGTTAATATAGTCATCTCTATCACAATATTACTAGATCTGTATCCTCATTTTATTTCAATGTACCTGTAGTCTATGATTGGTAACTTCTTACCCACAGAGAAAGTATTTATTTATTTCTCTATGCATTACTTTTCATGTACATCATTATACCTCATTTTTCCTCAAAGATTTACTTTCTAGTGTAGCAATGATGGATTTGACGATGCTTCTGGATACGCTAATCCAGACTGCTTTAACTCAAAAGTATTAAAATATATTAAAGTGGCAACAGATATGCATGGCTAATCATGCAACGTGTCTGATTAGAGAAATGTAAAAGAAATAAATATTAGGATAAATTTAAAAATAGTGACTAGTCCCCTTCCTCCATTGATACACAGGTAAGGAGTGTGAATCACATTTATTTGTATTTCTTTCTTTTTTTGCAGTTTTTGGCCGGGGCTGGGTTTGAACTCGCCACCTCCCGCATATGGGGCCGGCGCCCTGCTCCTTTGAGCCACAGGCGCCACCATTTATCTGTGTACATTGCCCATTGGCATTTCTAAACCTCATTATGTATCAATGTTAGTCTTCTTTAAGCAATGCTGATAAAAGTATATATTTAAATGATTTAACACAGAGTTTTGTAAGTTTCTTTGCTAAAAGATTGTGCTAAATATGCATTAAGAAACGAAATGGCAGTGCTAAATCTCCTAATGTACGTACTCCTTCTGTTTGCTAATACAATGATGCCAGCTTTAATTTTTTTCATTTCAACTGTAGTCCACTGAAGTTCAAAATTAAAGAAATATTTTCATTATTATTACATTTAATGCTATTAAATGATATAATTTGGTTTTAATGATGAAATTTTAATGTTTTTCTAAAAAGGAAACCCTGTAAAAGTGGTCTCCTGCTGACATGATAGGAACATTATTTTGCTATTACCATATCTCCATAAGCAGATGATTCTATTTTGCATCGCAGAGTTAAGTAGAATAAGAATTGTCCTCTGAAAAAACTTGAAACTTAGATTTAGATAATAATAATTTGTACTATCTCTAAAGACCCTGGAGGTAATGATATATTTCAGTAATAGAAAAAAGTACAAAGTAACATGTATTTTGGATAGATTACTTTGTCATCAACAAGGTGATGACCGTTTTTAGTCACATACATGCAAGTGGACTATATTTAAATATAGGAAAAAACATTTTGTATTGCAAAGAGTTTGACTTTAAAAATTCCTAGATGTTTATAGTAGTAATTTCAAGTTAAAATTCTATACACAAAAGGAGCACCAATATTTAAACCTCCTATTTTCTGAAAACACAGGTATTCCATAATGGGTGTTAGAAAAAAAATCCATCTAAATGATATGAGTATCCATATTCCCCCCAATTCTAGTTATTTAACTTAATAATAATCCGTCTGGGTTGGTATATTTTTCCCTTTCAATTTAACTAGTATAAACTCTTACTAATATTTCTTGTCATTATTGTATCAAAATGTGATTATTGGACCAGAGATGGAAGAAAGTAGAAACAGCTCTTGGTCAAACAATTAATATCAAACCTTAAATGAGAGGCCCTACAGACTGTCTCTATATCAAATGTTGTCTGTTTTTCTCTGAATACTTTGTTCAAGGATTGGAAATCTGCATGTAAGGAAAGTTAAGTCTGAGATGGTTCACTTTAGTAGTAAAACCTTCAATAGGCAAAGCTAATACTTGGAAAAGAAGACTCTAAAAACAACTGAAGAGTGATGCAGGAATTAGCCAAGCAGAAAATAGATTCCGTGTCACCATCCTCATGAAGTCAGAATGAAGTGGATTAAAACTAAACTCTAATTGGTTTGTAAATGTCATTTTGAAGATATAATAATTTCTCCAAGTCCTAGTGCTCTTTCTTTGCTAGTCAAATTCGACTGTCATTATTCATTTTTGTTATAAGTTACCCTGGGAAATAAGTAAAGGCATTTCCACATTGTATTGCGTATCTCAAATGGAAATGGCTTTCTACAATAATACGCAAAAGTCATCTAGAACAGGCACAATGTCTTATTCCTAATTTTTTATTCCTTTAAAGAGCATATCTTTACTACATTATTCACAAGGAAAAGCTGACAAAGCATTCTCTTAATATAGAGAGTTTTTTGTGGATTGACAAACAAATCAATTTGTTTGAAACTAAGGGAAACAAACAATATATATGAAACACACAATGCATGCATGTACAATGTATACCTTAGAGAGAAATCATGATAGGAAATGAATTGTCTGATCCACAATAAGATAGATATTTAAGGAGATAAACCTTCTATATCTATAAGCATAAAAATACATTATTAAATAATTTTGCCCTAGAGGTACTTATTTTTACATACATTAACATTAAACACACTGGAAGCAGCTCCTGAAATTGCTTATGTTAATACCTCTTGCATCTCTTTTTCGAAGCAGTTCTACTTAAAACCAAACCTCAGGCTTCAAAACACCATGTAAAGCCAAACAAAGGGCTCCAAAGTCTACTTATGCAAGTTACGAAAACCTCCAATGTTTCTATGACTTTTTAACTTACAAAGCAACCCAATCAACAAAGCATGTATTTAAAATTTTCAAAGTATTATTTGGCCTATATTTCATCAGACAAATAGGGCTTCAATTCCTTAATAATAAAAATCTTGCCAAATGTATAAAACAAAATGTTTTATAAGGGGCATAATAGATTTACAATTAAAATATCTTTGCAGAATAGCTGACACTGTCGTACAAAGTTAAAGAACCAATATTTGGTTAAATAAAATTATGAATTTCTCAAAAGCCAATTGTTATATAGGCATAAAAGTAGTTAATGAATCTCCCATGTTAAATCCATTGGAGAGAGAGTTCTGAGCTTTTAAGAAATGGTATTCTTTTTATTTTGTGACTAACAAATTACAAATCTTTATGATTCAGTTAATATTTATTTTTAATTCTAATTATCAGTATCATGTTTTGAAAAATGTTGAGCAAAAATTCATAACTGCATATTTTGGTATTTCCTTGCCAGACTGGCAGGAATGGACAGATATTTGAAAATATAACACAAGATTAATGCTGAATCCTCATCTTTTGACAGCCATAAGTAAATTTTACTGAACCTTTTTAGGAGGTAGAATACTCTCTGAATCATAAGACAGTCCATAAAAAGAAAGGGTTTTTACATCTAAGGTTTTATTGGCAAAAGGAGACCAAAATCAGTGATTGAATCTCCAATAATCAGCTAGTATTTCATACTATAGTTGGTTTATTTTAAATTTTTGAAGTTTGACCTAGTATAATGGTGCTCATAAAGGCTAGAATGGACATTCCAACATACACTTCCCATTTAGGAGAGCATATGGAGTCAGGTACATAGGCTCTTTTATGCTGTAAAATAGATTATTCATATAACTGGCATTCTCTGTTCTCTGATTATAGGCTTTTATCTATCTTTCTGATTATGATGTGGATACCTATCGAGGTACCTCTATTTCACTGATTCAAAGGAAGACTCAGAAGCCATTTTATCACTTAATAAGAAAAAGATCTATTTTAAACCTACCCTTACTATTTTACGAAGGATGGAACACACACAGGAATAAATAGTCCACATAGCCCAGATAACAGGAACTGACCGCAGTATGTGGGTTTAATAAAAACAAAAACATATTAACTGGCTTATCCTTCAAGTTCATGTACTATAGCTCTTGTCCTCAGGAGCTGGAATTCATATTGTCATTACACCTGTCCTCTCTACCTCACTGGAGTAAGATAAAAGACGTAAATCTGGAGTAGGAGTAAATAATGAGGTGACTCTCCCTCATGATGCAAAATAAGGACATACAATTGATATGATTTCTCCCTTAGAGCTTAAAACTAGGACAGCAGGATGTTGATAATTTATAGAAGCAACAAAAGGAGGTTATAGACATCAGTGCTCAGCCATGCATTATCCAAAGGGAAAAAGCATTTCTAATAAACTTAATCTGATTTCAACCTCAAACCTCACATCTGTGTTGTTATAATTTACCTTTCCAAGTATGTTTGCTTCCCAAGAGCAATATATTGGTCAATTACATATGAGTATTCTTTTTCTTAGGATGAACATCTCATTTAAAATCACTGAATTTTCATTTTGATTTATATCACATTTTAAGCTTGCTTAAAATTAACTCCACCTCTCTTTAATACAGATTTGCTAGATGTTCTGCATTACTAAGGACTAAATCCTGGATGATAGTAAATTCACCAGACAAAGGCCATTTTCAGAGTGATTTCTGAAATTTTCCTGATGGGACCTACCACCAGTAATCAAAGGTCTCCTATTTTGGAATTGATTCCAAGAGTCTTAAGATCATCGTACACTCACACACCAGAGAAAAAACACAATTAAATTCAAATGGGGGAGAAGGGGAAGAGAGAATGGGGAAGGGGAAAAAGGAGGGAGATGAGTAAGCTCTCACCTAATAGGCACAATGTAAGGGTATACAGCACACCCCTTGGGAGAAGAGCTCAAATACAACTTGAACTTTACCTAATAAACACAAACAATATAACCTAATTATTTGTGCCCTCATGTTAATCAGAAATTTTAAAAATGTAAAGCAAAATCAAATGAAGTAAACAAGGAAAGAAAAAAAATCATTGCATTGTCAGCTTTCATTAATTACATCACAGTTTCGACCAAAATATCAGCTTCTGTTGTAATGCAGATATCAATTACACTGAGTCTGCTTCTTCAATTTTTGTTTTCAGAGTGTGATAAAAACTTCAAGAAGGTGAGACCAGATTCTGCAATTTCAAAGTTAGTACACCAAAAGCCATGCCTCATAGGCTAGAAGAGTATAAGTCAGAATGTCATCCTTCCTCTAATCCAGGTATCTGGGAGCTATGACCATGCAGCACCAGAGATGAGGATCCAAGTGATTTAAGTATATCATAATAAAAATATAAATACAGTGCTTCTTGTCAACTAAAGAAACAAAAATGAATAATCATTGAACAGAGGACTCCCCTAAAGTGAGAAATTATAATAGAAACAGTGCTAAGAATAGTATTCCTGATTTAAACAGTAAACCATGTTGCCTTTTAGAGTATATGAATGAAATAAATGGGCTAGCTAATTAATTATAGCTGATTAGTCCATCAAATCTCTTGGTAGAATAAGCAAAACATTCACTTTTTGTAATTGCTGTATGCTTCATTTATGAGACATATTTATACATTCTAAAAGGTTGCTACTAAAATCAAATAAGACAATTAGTAATACTACAAGAAGACATTTTAAATATATCTAGAATATAAGGAAACATATATAGTTTGTAATTTGTGCTTAGTATGTGCAAATGTCAAGTCTGTGAAGAAAAATATTAAATTATACTATAAATGGTAGTAATTGAGAAATGTACCAACCTTCAGGATCAAGTAGTTTTTCTATGCCTAATTGATATTTTGCGACGTTGAATGCATGTTCCAGTCGTTGCGTGGGTGACTGCTGGCAAACCACACTATTCCAATCAAACAAGTCTGGCCTGAAACATACACACACACACACACACATAAGGACAAATATAAATCAATTTCAAATGTTTCATTGGATTCACTTCAATTCTGAATTTTGATTGACAACCTATGCCCATAGTCCTTAAAAATTAAATGTTACTCTTCATGACCCCTCAATAGCATTTAACAATTCTCATCTAAATGAGTCACAATTTTTATTGCAAGTTCTGATATTATACATTTTAAATACATGCAATTTTATTTGACAATTATATCTCAATAAATATGGTCGGGGGGATCCTGAAGAAAACAAGGAATTTATTCTACCTTATTCAAGCATCAAACACTGGACTGAAATCATCCAATCTCATGGATTTGATTGCAAGCCACTTACTTGTAACTCCCCATTGTATAAGCCCACCCCAGACCACTTCCCCTGAACTCTAAACTCTAGATTTAACTGACTACTCACTATCCCCACTTAGTAAGCACAAGCCTCTTGTGTCCCAAAGGGAGCAGCTGATATATATCTTCATCATACTCCCACAAACCCCTTACTTCCTCCATATCAAATGAGAAGTTCAAATTTGCACTTACTCAGGTAAAAATGCTTGAAGTCATCCTTGATAATTCTTTTACTCCCATGCTATACTTCATTCAAAATATTTGACCAGAATATGATCACTTCTCACTATCATCACTGTCACCTCTCTAGTCCAAAATACCATTTTATCTTGCATGGAATATTGCAATAGCTTTCCAGTTGCTCCCCCTTCTCTAACTCTCAGCCTTGCTAAACAGTTCTCAACAGAGCTGCTGGAGTCATCTGTTAAAATATTTCATCCTATTCATCTTCTCAAATCGCTGCCACAGGGAGGGTAAAAATCACATATTTAACTGTGATCTACAAGGCATAACACGGTCTGGATCTCTATTGCCTCTTTCGTCATAGTCCACAAACAGGGTAGATAATTTCATACTTTTGCATTTGCTGGAATTCTCCTCTCCCAGACATGGGCATGGCTCACTTTTTTACTTTCTTTGGGTCTTTACTCAAAAATCACATTATAGGTGAGTTCTTTCCTGCTCAATTCTTATCTAAAATCGCATATCTTAAATAGAATGTATGCATATTTTTTTTTTACCTTACCTGCTTTATATTATTTTCACCAGTACTTACTAATATTTAACATATTATGTAATCTACGCAAACTATGTCTCCTCCTCCACTAGAATGGAATGTAGAATAGTTTTTTGACAAGATTTGTTCACTGCTAGAAACTCAGCATGACAAATAGTAGGGGTTCGATAAATATTTATCACAACTACATGAGAGAATAGATGACCACATGCTATATAAATATAACTTCACTTGATAGTAGAGAAAACTCCAAGGCATGTAAGAGGTACTTCTTATAAGGATTTTAAATCTAACAAGGAAGAAAAATGCCAAAGCCATTATAAGTTAACTAAAATCACATTTAAAAAGTGCAATGCGAAAAAGCACAGAGAATCAGAGAAAAGGTATTTTAAAGTCTGAAGAGGTCCAGAATGTTTTTGGAGGCTGAGGGAATCTCACCTGTGGCTTGAGTTTGGATTAAGTATTTAAGAATAGAATTCTAGGTGGCATGAATATTAGAGAATCAAGTTTTTATGGCCCCCCCCCAAAAAAAAAATCAAAACATGTTCAGGTAATTAAGATCTCATAGGTCTGTCTCCAGTAAGATATTTCAAGTATTTAATGGTGGAAATTATGATTAAGAGAAGGAATCTGGATAAATTTGCCTAAGGCCTTGGCTGTTCAGGAATTCAATTTATCCCAACAGCATTGGAATTTATTAGTATTGTGGTTCTTCACTTTCTCTGAATCGCAGACACCTTTGGGAGTCTGATGAAATCTATGAAACTTCTACCCAGAAAAAATGCCTATCTATAACTGTAAATAAAATTTACATACAATTTCAGAACATTTGTCTGTCACTGAACTCTTGCTTAAGAATTCATGCTACGCAATGGAAGAAATGACAAACATGCATTAGCTATTATTTCCTAAGACCATAATTCAATATAAAGATACAAATGTATTTCTCATTTTCATTTCTTTAATTGCTCCTGCCTTGATTAATACAGCAGAATTGTGTACACTTATTAGAAAATTGAATCCCTCCTAAATGTTCCAAATTACTCCAAACAGCCAACACACTATGTTTTGGAACCTAAAATATTTATAAATTTGCAAGTGCTTCCAGTTGTGTGAAGGATATGAGAGATAAAAAATTAAATTCTAGACTAATCAGGCTAATCCAAGGACTTCTAACTTTACTATTCAACCTGTACCCCATCTGCATTTCTTTATCTCTAGGCAATAGGAGTGGGAAAGGAAAAGAATATAGGTAAGAGCATAAGAGAATGTATTTTTTTCACATGTAATACAGTAAACAAGGTTACTGTATGATGAGAAAATGAGACTTGCTTATGCAATCTCGGCCTTTTCCCTTCTCTTCCTCCCCCTTCCTCTTGGCCACTAACGAAGCACCTGAGTGTGAGGATATCATTCTTAAGTTATGTAATTTATTTGTGCTTCAGCATTCTCATTTTATGAAAGATTGTACTGAACGGCCTTTGAGATCACTTCTAGCATTAAGAATGAATCTATGGGCAGTGCCTGTGGCTCAGTGGGTAGGGTGCCAGCCCCATATACCTGAGGGTGGCAGGTTTGAACCTGCCCTGGCCAAACTGCAACACAAAAAAATAGCTGAACCTTCCGGCAGGTACCTGCAGTCCCAGCTACTCAGGAGGCTGAGGCAAGAGAATCGCCTAAGCCCAGGAGTTTGAGGTGGCTGTGAGCTGTGACGCCACAGCACTCTACTGAGGGTGATAAAGTGAAACTCTGTCTCTAAATTAAAAAAAAAAAAAGAATCTAATTGTTTGAAATCATTAAACGTAATTAACATTTTAAATATCTATGATTTGTAACTGCACAAAAATTGTAAAAATAACCAACTGTAGAGGTGAGCCAAGTAGCTCTGTATGCTAACCTAGACCATAATTCATTAACAAGAACATACAACTTAGGATCACCAGACCTTTTGCTTCTGATTAATATGAGGGTACATACAATTAGGCTACATTGTTTGCATCTGTAATGTAAAATTTAAGTTGCTGTTGTGCCCTTCACACAGAAAATGTGTCCTACACCTGCATGTTGTTTTAATGAAACAGGCATCAAGACTAGGGCAGCATAAATTAAAATGCTGGTTCTACCACATATTAGCCAAATGATCTTAAGTAAATCACATAACCTCTCTGTGGCTCAGTTTCTCCATATTTGAAATAGAGATAATGATAGTATCTATATCACAAGAAATAGATGGGGTATTTTACTTAGTACAATGTTTACAACATAAGAATTATTTTAATACATTATCTTCTAATACTTTCTTCTAAAGTTATTTGTAGTTATATAACAACAATGATGTATTTTCAATTTGCAGACTCAATCTAAAAACACCTATCCTTACAGAACAGGTTTAAACGTTACAAATGTTGCTGAGGCAAGAATAATAAAATAATAGCAAAATGAATGTAATAATTTCCTTATCTTTCATACCATACAGTCAACAGTTCCTTTCTAAACTTTATGAAAAAAAGTTACACTCATATCATTTAAAGTAATGACAGTAAAAATGATAAAATTATAAGAATAAAATGATTATAAGTAATACAATTTAAAAAATAGTTGAGATGAGGTCCCACCAAACTATTAAGAGTAGAGTATAAATGTCTTACCACAACAAATAAGTAAGTGAGGTGATGGTTATTTCAACAAGTTTGATGTAAGCTTTCCACATTGTACCCCACAAATGCATTCATGTACACAGTTATGATTTAATAAAATAATTTAAAAACAAAATTTTATTACATAATGCAAAAAAAAAGTTGAAGATGAAAGGTAATCTATGGGCTTCTTCATATGAAGGAGAAAACACATATACTACCAGAAATTGATTTATTAAGAAATAAAATCCTATAATACATATTATTATGATACCATCAGGAAAAAAAGCAAAGAAGCTAACAGTTACTGCATCTATGGACTGGAATGTAATGGGGGTACGGTTGGAGACGTGAAAACATATTTTATTTCTCTTTTTGCCTTCGCCCTGTGCTCTAATATCTGATTTGTTTTTAAAGCATGTGCTCTGTTAATAAATTAAAATAAGGAATTAGAAGATAATTTAATTGCAAGTCTCTACCTATTGCAACTTTATCTGCATATTTTGAGCATATTTTAATCAATTATTATTGAGTTTTTCTATGAAAGTAGAATCCAGCTTCCTTTTGATAGCACTGTAATAAACTGT
>CAUYPK010152729.1:0-12954 GCA_963574355.1 Loris lydekkerianus
GCGGCGTGGTGGGGGGTGGGGGGGGGGGGGGGGGGGGGGGGGCGCCCCCCCCCCCCCCCCACGGGCAGCAAAGAACATGGTTAGTGCCCTCACAATAGGGACAACTGCAGGCATCTTCCTGACAGAAGTCCAGAGACAACTAGCAAACTTTGAATGTGAGTTTGAACATCTGATCCCATTGTTTACTGACTTCCAAGCAGATCCATCTGATGAAAACTGGGTTTCAGGGAGATCGTGGGGTTCAGGGAGCCTGTGTGGGCCATGCCTTCATGGAGGTGAGACCACACAGAAAGGCAACAGCAGAGAGGCAGAGAGCAGGGTGTTGGTGGTGCAGAGTGAGGGAAGGGGTCCAAGCCCATTGACAGGCACCTACACCTGAGAAGGTCATGAGGTCCCTCTGTCCTCAGTTCTCTGTGCTGTCATATGACAATGGTAATAGGCTGATTTGTTATGACATGAGGAGGCTGAAATGACTCAATCCAGTTGAATCATGAGAAAGAGGACTGGTCCCTTAGTCGTCCTCCGTGTTTCCTAAATGGCAGGGGGAACAAACTGGACACCAGGTAGGGTGCTTGCATCACTCCAGGGTGATTTCTCATCCCTTCTGTGGGTATGATGCTCTGCAGCTGTCAGGGAACATCTGGCATTATGACCCGCTATCCCCACATCAGCCCGTGGGTGGGCAGAGGAGGTGCTGCGCCTCCTGTTTTCTACTGAGTGGTTGTGACATGTAGGGAAGCTTTTAGCATCACATCATGAATGAATGATGGATCTGACGTGGGAAGTGTACATGGTTCCATGGAGACACAGACCTCTGATGACTAGGACCTCTACCATATCCTGGACTCCTGGTGCAAGAGCTCCCCTGACTCTCTTTCTCCAATATTCCTATCCACTGTTCAAGGGGAATCCTAGTTGATGCCCTAGAGGACATGCCTGGATAAGGAGGTTTCCCCAATCACGACACATCCTCTCCTCTACATTACACATCTTCCGTCCCTAATGTGGCCCTCTTCCCTCTAAAGGAAAACCTCTGAGGGTCTTGGCATCACATCTGTGGACTTCCTGCCCCAGGACTGTCATGCTGCAAGCTGCCCCTCAGGTGACCACCCTGAATGACCAGTCTCTGCTTGTCCCCCAAGTGTGCCTGAGTTTACCACATTGTGAAAAGCTGCCTCATGATGTTTTCACAAACAATAACCTTTTCCTACCACTCATTAAACCCGAGTAAGCAGCTAGGGAGAATTCACTGGAAGAGTGGCCATGTGGGCTGGTGCTCGGTAGTTTATTGAAAGAAACTGGCAACCCCCTCTGCCTCCTTGACTACTTATCTGACCAGCCTCAACAGAATGACATACCATAAGTTTACTGAACTCAGGACACATTTCAGGAAAAAGAAGAGACAGAAGACGTATAAAAATAGACTTAAACATGTGAAAACCCACAATGCCATCTCCTGCCTTCCGGATTTTCTCCAAATTTTAAAATGAATGGTTTTAGCAGGTACTTTCTTAAGTTAAAACAATGTTGAAATAGATGTTCCTACACTAAATTTGTGAATCTTGTGTCATTCTTTTTCTATAGTGGTAGGGAATGCCTTAAGGAATGTCATTGTGTTAAGATGTTTCCTCTTATGTAATGTAGGTCACTCATATATGTCAGAAGCAATATTCTTCACTCCCTCATTTTATGTTGAGTCAAATTAAGAACTCTGCCCATGGCCACATGGTCATTTAAGTATTTATTTAGGCCACGTATGGTGGCTTACTCCTGTAATCCTAGCACTCTGGGAGGCCAAGGTAGGTGGATGGCTTGAATTCAGGAGTTTAAGACCAGCCTAAGCAAGAGCAAGACCCCATTTCTACTAAAAATAGAAAAAATTAGCCCAGTGTTGTGGCATGTGCCTGTAATCCCAGCTACTCAGGAGGCTAAGGCAGGAGGATTGTTTGAGCCCAAGAGACTGAAGTTGCTGTGAGGTATGATGCCACAGAACTGTACCCAGGTTCAAGGTGAAGCCGGGAGAGTAGCCTCTCAGGTGCAGCAGGTAATAGAACTCTTTGAAGGAGGCCATGGAGGGTCGTGCTGGGCCCCACTCTTCCTGCAGTGGGCAGCTTCCATTGTGACTCTACTCCGCTGGGCTGCCAGGCCACGCCCCCTTTCGCCTTCCTCTTCCTCATCGACCAATGGGCTGGGAGCATTGAGGCCCCGCCCACCACGTCTGTTTCCCTGTAGCTGCAGGCCCCACCTGTCCTGGCTCAGTTGCCTTTCTGCCCGGGTAGGGAGTGGAGGCTGTCTGGACATGTGCTGTAGTTACTTGGATCTCAGAAATGACTTCCCATTCCCATTCTTGTGGATCCCGCTTTCCCCCGCCACCATCAGGGATGTCGGAAAAAATCCAACAGAAAATCTGGCCAGAGCCAAGAAAAAGGTACAAGTGCCAGAGTAACGGATCACAACCCAGCCCACTCTGCTCCCAGCACAGGACCCCAGCTACAGTCTGTGCCAGTCCTGAGACAGGAAGAGCTATCCCCACGGTGCCCCTTGGCTCCCTCACCAAAGTCTCCCCAGCAGGTCCTGGCCCCTCAACAGACAGCTCCCGGCTCTGGCCTGGGCCCTGGCGTCCTGCCACCCCAAACCTGCCCTGCCTGGGCTCTGTGGCCTCCTGTCTAGAAGGCCCTGGCTCCCTGCGCTGTGTTACCCTCCCGCAAGGCAGAGACTGGGGACGGGTGGGCAGGAGTGGAACGTAGCAAAGTCACCGTACCCCTCAGAACTGACATTCCCGCCCAGAGCCTGGCCCCTGATCTGATGGCCCAGAACCCCAGCTGTTCACTCCCCTTGTGGCTTCTCATTTCCACGCGGATTTTCTGGTGGAAGGGCTCAGAGGAGAACGGAATTCAGGACTGAGAAGTCTCAGGCTCCCTCACTCCCTTCACTCTGACAAAAGCAACATCTCTGAGTGGCGATGGGAGAACAGGCTTGGTTCACTTGGCTCCCAGGTCGCTACTCTGTGCAGACTGATACTTTTCACAGTTCTCTCTTCACATTCACTGGATTCTATCTGGAGTGAGATCTACTCGGCTTCTGTGGGTCAGACCCTGACAAACTGAACTTCCCAGCCTCAAATCTTCCCCTAGTCATCCCTACCTGAGGTTCTCTGGGTGCCACACGCTTAACACAGAGCATCTTTGCGAAGCAGCAGTTTTCCTAGAAGCTCTGGAGAATTCAAAAGCATTAACAGACTTAAGGATACTATCTGCACAGATTTGTAAGACTGACTTGGGCAGACTTCTCTCTGAAACTATGCTGGGCTTGTCCTCTCTCTGTGAAGTTCCCAGATTCACTAGGCACGTGCGTTCACTACCCTTGTGCCATTAGGATACACTGAGGTCAAAGTTGGATCCGTGCTGGGGCGCAGCAGTCACACCTGTGCAAGGGAGGGCTGCGCTGTCTGACTCCACAGCGCCCAGGGCACAGCTCCTGCCCACTCGAGGCTTCCCTTTCTACTTCCTTTTCAAAACCCTTTAGTTTTGTCCCCTGGCACTTGCAGATTCCTGGCAAAACTCGGGAGCTTCGTGTCAGACAACTGAATTTAGATGACACTCTTGTGAGCCATGTTATACGTCCATTTCAGTCACTGAGTGACCATCACACTCACGTATCTGCTTGTTCGTGTCATTAGATCGGATGGTGCACAGGATAGGAGTATTTTCCTTTCTTTTTTTTTAGAGACAGAGTTTGAGGTTGCTGTGAGGTATGATGCCACAGCACTCTACCAAGGATAACAGAGAAAAAAAAGAGACAACCAAATCAGTGTATCTTTGAGTTTATAACATACATAACTGGAATAACTGTAACATTAATACTATGAAAAGGGCAGAGAAGAAATAGAACTAATAGCACTAGCATTTATATGTACAACTCATTGAAATTATATTAATATAAATTTGAAGCAGATTCTGAAGAGTTAAATGTAAAAATATGCAATAGAGGAAATAAGAAGGAAATAACTCAAAAAATACGTTTAAAAAAGAGAACAATAAGAAATGTAGGAAAAAATCAACAAACAAATTAAAATGTTATGTTAAAAAACTGTCTTAATGGGGCGGCGGAGTAGGGCACCTGTGGCTTAAGGAGTAGGGCGCCAGCCCCATATACTGGAGGTGGTGGGTTCAAACCTGGCCCCGGCCAAAAAAAACTGCAAAACTGTCTTAATGCAAAAAGAAGCAGTAAAAGAAGAATAAAATATCCAGAAATGCATGAGATATATAGAAAACCAAAAGCAAACTGATAAGTGCAAATCCAATTAATTTAATAATAAAACCACTGAACAGTTCAACAAGTCAGAGATTCTCATGCTAAGAGATTCAAGATTCAAATATATGTTCTTAGCACACCATTCACTTTTGATCCAAATACATGAATAGAATGAAAGTAAAAGAATTTAAACATGCAACCATGTGAAAGCTGGAGTGACTACACTAAACTTCAATAAAATACATCAAAACAAAATAAAACTACAGACAAACATATTTTACAAGATAAAAGTGCCAATGCATCAGGAATATATACAAGTGTAACATACAGACATTTAGCAATATCCACAGATATGTAAAGTATAAAATTTCAGAAATGAAGGCCCAGATAATTCAACAATAATATTTACAAATGTCAGTATCCTAGTTTCCAAATGGATAGAGTAACAAGACAGAAGACCATTAAGAAAACACACTTGAGGCCTCTAATGGTGGCTCACGCCTATAATCTTAGCTCTCTGGAAGGCTGAGGCAGGTGGATCCCCTGAGCTCAGGAGTTGGAGACCAGCCTGAGCAAGAGCAAGACCCCGACTATACTAAAAATAGAAAAAATAGCCGGGTGTTTTGGGGGCACTTGTATTCTGAAAGGTTAGGGAGCCAAAGATGAAAGATTATTCCGAGGCCAGAGATGAAAGGAAAACGGAGGCCCGGTTTGTGCAATTAAAATGGCTTAATTCCACCTTGGTGCAGGTGGGGAAAGATTTCCAACCAGCAGGGAAGATATCCACACGAGGGCAATGGCAAATGGGGATGTTAAAGTCTGGAAGGTAGGGGTCAGAACATTCCCTGTCCTGGGTTGGACATCTGTTGTAAGGGTGGGGGGGGGGGGCCCTTTACCTTTCCCAGGTGGGACATTGGTGGGAGAAGGTAGAGGGTTGATTCTTTTAGGCAGACTTACCCTATTTGGGCAGAGTTTGACACTATCATAGTCCAAACTACTTGGGAGGCTAAGGCAAGAGGATCGCTTATGCCCAAGAGTTTGAGGTTACAGTGAGCTATGATGCCCCGGCACACTACCCAGGGCGACATAGTAAGACTTTGTCTCAAAATAATTTTTTTTTTTTTTTTCAGGGATTATTGCCATTTAGTTATGTGACTATAGAATTCTCTCTGGATGAATGGGAATGCCTGGTCCCTAAAGACTCTGCCCATGGCCACAGGGTCAAAGTGTTATTTATTTATTTGTATTTTGGGAACTGTTTGCATTCATAAATGTGGTCATAGAATTCTCTCCAGATAAGGCTGGGCACAGTGGCTCATGCCTGTAGTCCTAGCACTCTGGGAGGCTGAGGTGGGTGGATTGCCTGAGCTCACAGGTTTGAGACCAGCCTGAGCCAGAGCAAGATCCTGTTTCTAAAAATAGCCGGGTGTTATGGCAGGCACCTGTAGTCCCGGATACTCACACTCCGGAGGCTGAGGCAAGGGAATCACTTGAACCCAAAAGTTTGAGGTTGCTGTGAGTTGTGATGCCATGGCACTCTAAACTGAGGCAACAGAGTGAGAGTCTGTCTCAAAAAAAGTTAAATACTCAAATACTTTTGAAAAATAATGTTATGATGATATTAAAAAGTAAAAATAGGGTGGCACCTGTGGCGCAGTGCGTAGGGCACTGGCCCCATATACCAAGGGTGGTGGGTTCAATCTCGGCCCCAGCCAAACTGCAACAACAAAAAAAAATAGCCGGGTATTGTGGCAGGTGCCTGTAGTCCCACCTACTCGTGAGGCTGAGGCAAGAGAATCGCCTAAGCGCAGGAGTTGTAGGTTGCTGTGAGCTGTGTATACCACAGCACTATACCGAGGATGATAGAGTGAGAGTCTTGCCTCTACAAAAAAAAAAAAAAAAAAAAAAAAAAAAAAACTCAAAATAAGGCTAAAGGCCTCTTTCCATTTGCACAGCTGCTCTGTCCTAACCCCTCTGAAAAAGTGTTTTTTCCTCGGGCCTGGCCTGAGGCTGTGCAGGGGCTCTCCATTTCTCATTCTCTCACCAGCTTTCTTTCCTCATGATTTCAATTTGTGTAGATGACAAGTCAACCTTAGTATTGAATTCAGTTCTAAAAGATCAGAAAGGTTTCTTAATGCTAATCAAAAGCGACCTAAATGTTTGCAGGGCCTAATTGCAGGGTGCTTGATTAGACCCTTGGTTTAACACACAACTCCCCCTTCTCTGGCACAGCTGCCCTCACCTTGACTGGGGAAAAAGCCAAAGTAATCAAGAAGACAGCTGGTCAGACAATGCTAGAGCTGGTGACTACACCTGCAATATCAAACATAATCTGAAGAAATCTGTGATTTTGGTTTGAAAATGTGTATGATAAAAGACTGAGACTTTCCCCAAATGTAGTAGTAAAGGCTCTATCGTTTTAAATACACAATACTTAGGAGATTGGTTTTATTTAGAATGAATAATTATGCCAAAGACTTCTGGACAAAGTCAGCACAAAGACACAAACAACAAAAAGTAGCAAGAAACAGACAGCTATGTGCAGCTTTCTCCCATCACTAACTCCTCCCTGGCACGTCCTGGTCACTGGCAGCCGCCGCTTCTGTCTTCCGTCCTGTGTACCAGAATGGAGGTGGAGTAAATTCATCAAGCAACTGCTCTAAGGCGGTAAATCCGCAGGTGTCATAAAGCAGCTCCACCCGAACTTTGAACAAGACAAACAAAATAAATCATTCCACAGGCTGACAACAAAAAACCCCATAAACTACTTTGTTTCTTTTCCCCAAATGAAATGCACATGAAAGGTCCTGTACCATTGCTAAATTTCCAGAGTAAAAATGGAGTGATGTGAAATGCCAAAGACCTCATTATTTTGGAAAAAAAAACACGCCTCAAAATATTCTAATTCCACATGTGAACAACAAGATACAAGATAGTCTCTGGTCTCCCCTGCCAACCAGTCGTCCTGTGAGAGCAGGTGGAGGGGATGGGAGGGTGACCCTACCCAGCTCCTGGAGGAGGCTGACCCTGGCAGTGCACTGGCACCTGCCCTGACCACAGGGCTGGAACCTCTCACCAAGATACTTGATCCTTAGGGAAGGATGCCAGTTTGTGCTCATAGTTAAAAGCTGGGCTCTGAGGCAGCAGCTCAGCAGGAAGGACACTGTCTCAAGAACAAGGTTTTCTTGTAGGGTTTTTATTCGAGCATGACGTCTGTCTTTAAAGACTTTTGTTTCTTTGTTTTGAGACAGTCTTACTTTGACCCCCTGGGTAGACAAAGTGTCATAGCTCACAGCCACCTTACACTAGGGGGCTCAAGCGATCCTCACGGCTCAGCCAGTAGCTGGGACTACAGGTACCTGTCACCACGACTCGTGGCTACTTTTCTATTTTTAGTAGAGACAGCCTCTCTTGCTCAAGCTGGTCTTGAACTCTTGAGCTCAAGCAGTCCACCTGTCTCGGCCTCCCAGAGTGCTAGGATTATTGACCAACACTGATATTTTTTATGAAAAATATCACCATGATTCTAGAGAGGTCCTACAGAGGTTCTAAAGCAAGGCAAACTCCTGGACTTTATTTTAGCACAGTGGTTACAGCACCGCCAGGTTTAAACCCAGCCTGGGCCTGCTGAGCAACAATGACAACTGCAACATAAAATAGCCGGGCATTGTGGTGGGTGCCTGTAGTCCCAGCTGCTTGGGAGGGGGAGGCAAGGGAATGGCTTAAGCCCAAGAGTTTGAGGTTGCTGTGAGCTGTGACACTATGGCACTCTATGGAGGGCGACATAGTGAGACTCTGTCCCCCCTGCACTCCCAAAAGGAAAAGATTTCCCAGTTGCTAGTTTTAACACTCTTTTCACAACCACCCATGGTGTGTCCACATTCGGGGCAATGACGTCACTCTCACTGTCTTTCGTTATGATCCACTCAGGGCTGGCTGCTCCAGCCATCGCTGTTCTGGCGGATGCTGCTGTGGGGGGTGAGGGTCGCCAGCCTACACGTGAGACTCCTGGCTGCATTGTACACCTGCCCTGGAACTCTGTGGGGGTTAGGACTACCTGAGTGCCATTTTGCATTGCAGTGTTTACTGCCTGCTGGTGTTGATCTGAGGTGTCTGTTGTACTAAGGTGACCGTCTGGACAGGGGGTGGTCTATGACATCTGAAAGATACTAACAGCCCCAAATGTGGCCTGGCTAATCACAGCAATAGTTTCTACTTTTCACCTGTGATTTCTGGTCTCTTGGAGAGGCCAACACAGTTGCCTGAGCAACCACAGATTGTCCTGTGATAGTGTAGGTGGCTTCTCTGGGGCTAGTCCACCCACACTGGGGACCAGCACTACTGGTATCTGGTGGAGGAAGTGAACTGTCTTCATGAAAGGAGGCTGGGAGGTCACAGGGGTCATTAGGGTGTTGACAGTGTGGGGACAGGGTTAACTGCCTGTAGTAGCTGCCAGTGGTCAGTGATTAGGATTTGCCTCTGGTCACGGGTGATCCTGGTGAGCTCCAGGCTTCTTGGATGGCGCCAAGTCGGAACTGTGAGGTGCCAGGGTCAGGTTCAGGCTCGAGGGGCAGGCAGACCTTACTTACCTAGGGCTCTGGGGCCACTGGAATGAGCAGTCATCACTTCACCATGATTCTAGAGAGGTCCTACAGAGGTTCTAAAGCAAGGCAAGCCCCTGGGCTTTATTTTCCTAAAAGCCTGCTCTAGTAATTTGCTTTCAGAGGCAGAATCTGTCTTTCAAAATGAGCCTGTGCCTGTTTCTTCCTGAGAACATGGTACTTTGTTTCTTCTGTTTTGTTTTTGTGGGTTTTTTTTTTTTTTTGAGACAGAGTCTCACTTTGTTACCCTTGGGCTTAAGTGATTCTCTTGCCTCACCCTCCCAAGTAGCTGAGACTACAGGTGCCCTACCCAACACTGGGCTATTTTTAGAGACGAAGTCTCACTCTGGCTCAGACTAGTCTCGAACCTGTGCTCTCGGGCAGCCCACCTGCCTCAGCCTCCCAAATGCTAGGATTACAGGCGTGCACCACCATACCTGGCAAGAGAGATTCTTGTGATTTGAATTCTGCCACTCCTTGTCTCAGTCTTGTAGTATGGATAATTTTTAGTAGTGTGCATATACATTCCATTTAGGATGAGTTGTTTATCAGGAGCCATTGTAATTTCTTGTACTATTAATTGTGTATAGGAATAAGGTGGATTTGAATCACCCTTTGGTCTGCCCTTACTGAAAGCTTCCTTTTCATTTTCTGGCTGTGAGTTTTCAGCCACTAAAATGAGGTCAGAGGGTATCACTCGGCCCATCTTAGGAGTATAACCTGGAGACCCCAGTCCCTGGGGGCTGGGTGGGCAGGAGTTGGCAGCACTGATAGTTCCTGTGGGAGAAGGAAGGAGGATGAATAGTGGGCCTGTTTGGAATGTTGATGGTCAGGGGCAAGTTGTGCATCTGTACAACCTTCACAGGGGGACTCAGACACCTGTTGCTTCTGTCCCTTCTTGCTGGAAAGGGCAGTGAACGTTATCTTGAAGTGTGTGCTCAGAAACCTGAAGGTGCATGAGCTTGGTAGCTGCAGCAGCAACATCCAACATCTCTGGAACACGCCGTCCACAAACACACTGTTCTTGTCCAGGCAACACAGGTGGAAGTCATTGCCGGTGCCTGCGTGGTGCCTGGGCTGTGCAAGCTGTGGCTCCCAGGCTCCTCAGGCATGGCCAATACCACTGCCCAGGGATGGAGGGGGGTGTGAGATCAAAAGGTGAAGGTGGGAGGTGTCACTCGAATGGCCCCTGCTCACATCCACCGAGCCTCTCAACAAGACGCCTCTCGTGGTCACCTAGTGCTTCCTCATCAGGTACTCAAACTCACAGTCCTCCAGCCTTGCCATTGCCCAGCATCCTCAGGGGGGCCTGCCACCCCTGGCCACCCAGTTTCCAGGTGGAAGATAGTGCCAAGTAGAACCACTGTGGCCACTGCCATTAGCCTGAGTAAGGGCCCACTGCCGTGCACTGGAGCTGGGTGCCAGAGAAGAGGCCTGTTGTCGGCCAGCCAGCAAGTCAATGAGCAGCCTGAGGCGACTCAATCTAGATTTAATATACTTACAATGTCAGATTCAATGCCATGTAAACCACTAAGAAGTTTCAATAGAATATACTTTCAATAGAAAGCCAATGAAAAGGAAATCAAACTAGTACCCTGCAAAAGGCCGGGCATGGTGGCTCATGCCTGTAATCCTAGCATTCTAGGAGGCTGAGGTGGGTGGATTTCCTGAGCTCACAGGTTCTAGACCAGCCTGAGCCCCAGTGAGACCCCATCTCTAAGTAGCTGGGCGTTGTGGCAGGCACCTGTAGTCCCAGCTACTTGGGAGGCTGAGGCAAGAGAGTCGTTTAAGCCCAAGAGTTTGAGGTTGCTGTGAGTTGTGATGCCATGGCACTCTACCCAGGGTAACAAAGTAAGACGGTCTCACAAAAAAAGAAAGAAAAGAAAAGAAAGTGGGATTATCCCTTCAATTATTCCTTGAATTATTCACAGGACTAATTCAATATGAGAAAATCAATAAATTCAGTAACACAATAATAGAATTGAGAGGAGAAACACACACATCTCAGAAAGTCAGCAAATGCATAAAAAGCATGTAAATAGGTGGTGCCTGTGGCTCAGTGGGCAAGGCACCAGCCCTATATACTGAGGGTGGTGGGTTCAAATCCAGCCCCGGCCAAACTGCAACAAAAAACTAGCCACGTATTGTGGCGGGTGCCTGTAGTCCCAGCTACTCGGGAGGCTGAGGCAAGAGAATCAAATCACCTAAGCCCAGGAGTTTGAGGTTGCTGTGAGCTGTGAATGCTGCTGTGGGGCAGGGTGATAAAGTGAGACTCTGTCTCTAAAAGAAAACAAAAAAAGCATGTAAATAATAAAAGTCAGCCAGTATGGTAGCACACACCTGCAGTCCCC
This sequence comes from Loris lydekkerianus, assembly GCA_963574355.1. Lineage (NCBI taxonomy): Eukaryota > Metazoa > Chordata > Mammalia > Primates > Lorisidae > Loris > Loris lydekkerianus. Next base: position 11,207 of record CAUYPK010152729.1, read on the forward strand.
ACTACTCAGTTGGCTGAGGCAGAAGCTCAGGGGAGTTGAAGGCTGCACTGCTCTCTATGCTGTGCTTGTGAATAGTCACTGTACTCCAGCCTGGGCAACATCGTGAGACCCTATCTGTAAAAATTAAAACAAAAAAAAAAAACAAAAAGCCCTGAAAACTTTTTCATTTAGATTTTTAAAGGTTAAGGAAAATCATAAAGGGGTTGCTTTTTTTTTTTTTTTTTTTGTATTCCTCAAAAGTCTATTAAAATTTAATCTTCAAATGGTGTTTTAGCTAGCAGTCCAGGCCGTTAGGGTACCATGATAAAAGCATTGTCCTTTTTACCCCAAAAGTAAACAAAAGCATTTGAAAATAACACAACTAGGCTGGGTGCCTGTTGCGGCTAAGGTGCTAGCCACATACACCAGAGCTGGCGGGTTCAAATCCAGCCCAGGCCTGCCAAATAACAATGACAGCTACAACCAAAAAAAAAAAAAAAAAAGGCCAAGTGTTGTGGTGGGCGCCTGTAATCCCAGCTACTTTGGAGGCTGAGGCAAGAGAATCACTTTAGCCCAGGAGTTGGAGGTTGCTGTGAGGGCGACAGCTTAAGGCTCTACCCAGGGCGACAGCTTAAGGCTCTGTCTAAAAAAAAAAGAAAAGAAAGAAAATAACACACTGGTATGACATGGAATTTTTCAAGCATGACTTAATTTTGAAATGCTAGAATATTAAAGAATTCTAAAGATTGGCATTTTGCCACTGCAACAGAATTTCTTCAAACATTCCAATGACCAGGGGAATTTTTTTTTTTTTTTTTGAGACAGAGTCTCACTATGTCACCTTCAGTAGAGTGCAGTGGTGTCACAGCTCACAGCAACCTCAAACTCCTGGGTTTAGGCAATTCTCTTGCCTCAGCCTCCCAAGTGACTGGAACTACAAGTGCCTGCCATAATACCTGGTTATTATTTGTTGCAGCTGTCATTGTTGTTTAGCAGGCCCTGGCCAGGTTCTAACCCACCAGCCTCGATGCCACAACCACTGTGCTACAGGTGCCGAGCCGACTATGGGAAATTTTTAATAGGTTTTTTTCACCCTGCAACTAAAGTTTAATAAGATAACTGATTTACAATCTTTAACAAGAGGACAGATATTTAGCCAGAGTTATAATTTCTTCCCTGGGGAATAATTCACCTCCTCTCACTGAAATTTTTCTGCAGGTATTTTAATGATTTCAGATAGTATTTAAAATTTGTTTTTAAAATAGAAACAAAAGGACTAGTTATACCAAAAAACCTAAATAAAAATATGCTCAAATTTACTGACATAATCGTGGGTACATCATACAATAAAACTCTATCAGTTTTAAATAAATAAAAATATAATTACAAAGTCAGCCTCACCCCTTAAGGACCCAAAGAAATTTTGGGACCAAAGGACTTAAGGACCCCTTAAGGACTTTTGACAAATTGTTCCCCACATAATACTCATATCCCTACCCCAACTGCCTGCCAGGAAGGGTGTGTCCAGAACCCCAGCACATTAGTGAGTGAGCTGTGGTTCTGGGATGAGAAGTATGTGTATTCAGTTTTGTTGGGATGAAATGTTCTGTAGATGTCTGCTAAATCCAAATGTTGGATGGTTAGGTTTAAATCTAAAATTTCTTTGCCCAGCTTCTTATTGGAGGATCTATTCAACACTGCCAAAAAAGTGTTGAAATCTCCGACTATTATGAAGCTGGAGGAAATCCAGTTGACCATGTCTGTTAGAG
>CAUYPK010152730.1:0-10935 GCA_963574355.1 Loris lydekkerianus
TTTTTTTTGAGACACAGTCTCACTATGTCACCCTCAGTAGAGTGCAGTAGCATCACAGCTCACAGCAACCTCAAACTGTTGGGCTTAAGTGATTCTCTTGCCTTAGCCTCCCAAGTAGCTGGGACTACAAGCGCCCGCCACAACACCAGGCTATTTTTTGTTGTTGTTGTTGTTGTTGCAGTTGTCATTGTTGTTTAGCTGGCCCAGGCCTGGTTCAAACCCACCAGCCTCAGTGTATGTGGCTGGCCCCATAACCACTGTGCTACAGGTGCTGAGCCATCATATCTCTTTTAGATGCTGACACATATCTAGAAAATGTAGCCTATTGTTTAAAAATGTAGACTTATCCCCTTAGAAGGATTACGTATTTAAATGCCGTGATATTTGTCAGTTTTGACCCTGCATATGTCTCAGGGCAGGAATTTTTCAGAATTTTAGCAAAAAAAATTTAAGTACGTTATAGTTGTAGATGGTAAAAGTAGTTTTCCTATGTCATAAACTCCCTATAATGCTATGTTACCCACCCTTAAATTCAACAATCCCTCCTTGCACAGGATGTACTGTTAATTAAGTATGAGCTGTGTAAAGTAGTCAATTGTGTTCTGTGAAAGATCCTGCGTGGACAGTCATGTTTATCTGTAGCATTGATGTGCTGGTCTCTAAATTTGATTTCAGTCCAAAAGAATATCCGCTAAGGATGCCTTAGCCCACCCCTACCTAGATGAAGGGCGACTACGATATCACACGTGTATGTGTAAATGTTGCTTTTCCACCTCTACTGGAAGAGTTTACACCAGTGATTTTGAGCCTGTTACCAATCCCAAATTCGATGACACTTTTGAGAAGAACCTCAGTTCTGTCCGACAGGTTAAAGGTGAGTGTCTGTTTTGGCCTTTGACCAAGCAAGATGACTAGTAATATTTTCTATTAGGTTTCCATGCAAAGCTGAGGTCTGGATGATGAACAAAGCTTCTCCACATGTTTATTTTACAACCTTACACATAGCTTTTTGTCTAGGGTATAAAAATGCTGATTTAATATAAAATCCAGGGGAAGACCAGAGAGAGGAATGAATGTTTTGCCTTAATTTTTGAAGTTTATTTAGTGAATGGGACTCAAAACATTTAATATGTATTTACTTAGTGTCATTTCATTGAATAAAAGGTATTGGACTTCTTTAAATACAAAATTCCAAAAAGGATAAAAATTCCCGGAGAGAATCATTCCTTGGGTGATGACAAGAGAAGGGAATTTCTGGTAGTTCACTTGTAGAATTTCATTGCATGACTTCCTATTGTGATAGGATAGGGATGATGACATCCAAAATTCTGAATGATTTTAGTGACTGCTCTGGGACATTTTCGAAGAGAAAGGGTAATCCCCAAAGTTACCACCCAAAACTATACACCTAAATACCAGCTGATGTTTTTCAGTGATCTTTAAAAGCAGTAGTTACCAACGACTTAGAAGAGTTCACTCACTATGCCAACTCGATGGAGTGTCTCTCAAGTCTCTAGAGCATTTTATTCTTCCCAGTCTTTGTAATGCCACCATTGGGGTTTTGCCTGTGTTTAGCAACAACTGTCATTCTAGTTTCAGGAAAGTTCAGCTGAATTCTGCTTGATAGATTATGTGTATTTGGAAGTTGGGGGGTTTGTTAGTTTTTTGAGACAGTCTCACTGTGTCACCCTCAGTAGAGTGTCGTGGCATCACAGCTCACAGTAACCTCTAACTCTTGGGCTTAAGAGATTCTCTTGCCTCAGCCTCCTAAGTAGCTGGGACTACAGGTGCCTGACACAACGCCCAGCTGTTTTTTGGTTGCAGTTGTCATTTGTCATTGCTGTTTAGCAGGCCTGGGCCAGGCTCGAACTCGCCAGCTTCAATGTATGTGGCCAGTGCTCTACTCACTGAGCTATGAGCGCCAAGCCAGATTATGTGTATTTGATTTGATTAAATCAGTAGGAAATGCTGTTCAGATGCTCACTAGTGTTAGCCGAGAAGTCACTGCATCCAGGCCTGAAATTGGCATGGATTGTATGATGTTTGTTTTCTCCGCAGAAATTATTCACCAGTTCATTTTGGAACAGCAGAAAGGAAACAGAGTGCCTCTCTGCATCAACCCTCAGTCTGCTGCTTTTAAGAGCTTTATTAGGTAACTATTTGTATGTAATTCTAACATTCTTTTTAGAATTAAAAGGATGCTGTTGTGATTTTGTTATTCAGCCTATTTCTATTTTTATTTAGATTAGGTAATGTAGATAAAAGGTCCAACAGAAAGTTTGTTACGAGCTTTGGCTTTAGAGAAAAAAAATATTAGAATACATAACAGTTTTCACACTAGTGCCAGTTTACTGGTTGCTTTGGCAGTTTTTTCCCCAGGTGACCATTGTGTCACCTGATTGTGTATAAGGAGTCCCCTTGCAGCAGCGGCATGGCAGCCGTCTGCCCTGGAGTTAGTCATGGTCACCTCAGTTCCCACTATCACTCCCACCCCTTAATGATAATAATTGAAAACAAGAAAAAAAAACTCTTTACAAGCACGTTGCTGGTGTAACCAATAGGCTTACGGTAGAGCTATGAAGCTACTTTGGAAACTAGTAAGCTTCATTCTGTCTCTTTTTGTCTTTTCCTTCTCTTGATCTCTTTTTCCCTAACTCCTTATATCAATCTTGTGAAAAAGAAACCACTCCAGTAATAAGAATGGGCAAAATTTAATAACAAGAATCATTAACTAGGAAAAGATGGTTAATTACTACTACAAGGCATAAAAGGATTCTGAAGTTTCCTGAAATAGCAAATGCAGAAAGCAGCTACTCCCTATAGACTGAGGGAGATTGAACAAGAAAGAAATTAAGAATTCAGAAGAGGACCCTCCACTCAGGGACCTCTTTGGCTACCCAAGGATCACACAGCATGAGAGTGGTAAAAGAGTATGTCAAAAGGTGTGGGCAGAACTGGTCCGTCAGAGAGACCCACTGAGAAACTTGTGAGTCTCTTTGATGCTCAGGTCGACCAGAGCTGGAATTTCCTGGCGCTCACAGACAGCACAGAACAGGAAGGGCAGCTTCCTGATGCTGCAGCCTTGCAGTGCCTTCTTGGCGCCCTCTGTTGACAAAGGCTAGCATTAAGCCAGGTGTCAAAGGGAAGCCATGAATAGGCTCTGACTTCAGTATCACCAAATAGTATAAAAAGAAAAGTGGTTTTGAATCTTTTTTTTTTTTATTGAGACAGGGTCTTACTATGTCACCCTGGGTAGAGTGCTGTGGCATCACAGCTCACAGCAACCTCAAACTCCTGGGCTCAAGCAATTCTCCTGCCTCAGCCTCCCAAGTAGCTGGGACTACAGGCGCCTGCCACACGCCCGGCTATTTTTTGGTTATAGTTGTCATTGACGTTTGGCAGACCCAGGCTGGATTCAAACCCGCCAGCTCTGTTGTATCTGGCTGGCGCCCTAGCCGCTGAGCTACAGATGCCGAGCCAGAAGGGTGGTTTTGGATCTGAGAGGCCACACGGTCTCCTTTCTTCTCTCCTTTCCCATCTCCCTGATTCTTTTTTCCTTTCCCGTGCTAAGTTGGAGTTTGAATTTGCTGAACCATAGTCAAGAATTTTTTGCTTAGAATTTGTAAAATCAGCTGATTTGCATTTCTTTCACGTATTTTTCCATAGAAAGAAGGAATTAAGTTGCATTTTTGACTTCTCTGTGCTTTTTAATTACTTTGTTTTAATATTTTCCCCCAAAATTTAGTGACCCAGTCAATTAGGTGTTTGAGCACCTTCCAGGTGCAAGTCATCTTTGGTACTGGAAAAGCAGAGTGGTTGCACCCTTCTTCCTCAAGTTTATGATCTAATTAGCAACTTTAGTCAGACATGGGAAATAAGTAATAACAGGATCTGTGGATAACAAATACTAAGTGATTATTCATACTGCTCCCTTCATACTTGGTAGAAAGAAGTATGTGTGTGTGGCTCATTCAAAATAGGACCTCATTTAAAGTCACTATAATTTTTTTTTTTTTTTTTTTTTTGAGACAGAGTCTCACTTTACCGCCCTCGTTCGAGTGCCATGACATCACAGGACTCACAGCAACCTCTAACTCTTGGGCTTAACGCGATTCTCTTGCCTCAGCCTCCCCAGCATCTGGGACTACAGGCGCCCACCACAACACCTGGCAATTTTTTGGTTGCAGTTTGGCCGGGGCTGGGTTTGAACCCGCCACCCTCCGTATATGGGGCTGGCGCCCTACTCACTGAGCCACAGGCACCGCCCTAAAGTCACTGTGATTTGAGAGGCTACTTTTAAATCTTCTCTTTTTCTTCTTTTTGTTGTTGTTGTTTTGAGACAGAGTCTCACTTTGTCACCCTCAGTAAAGTACTGTAGCGTCATAGCTCATAGCAACGTCAAACTCTTAGGCTAAAAGAATCTTCTTGCCTCAGCCTCCCGAGTAGCTGGGACTACAAGTGACTGCCACAGTGCCCAGGTGTTTTTAGAGATGGGTCTCACTCTTACTCAGGCTGGTCTCAAACCTGTGAGCTCAGGCAATCCACCCACCTCGGCCTCCCAAAGTGCTAGGATTACTGGAGTGAGCCTGGCCCTTTTTTTGTTTCTTTTCTTTTCTTTTCTTTTCTTTTCTTTTCTTTTCTTTTCTTTTCTTTTCTTTTCTTTTCTTTTCTTTTTTTTTTTGAGACAAAGAATCTGAAGCTGTTGCTCTGGGTAGAGTGCCATGGCATCATAGCTCACAGCAACCTCCAACTCTTGGTTGGGCTTAAGTGATCCTCCTGCCTTAGTTTTTCTATTTTTAGTAGAGATGGGTCTTGCTTTTGCTCAGGTAGGCTCAAACTCGTGAGCTCAAGCATTCCACCCACCTTGACCTCAGAGTGCCAGGATTATAGGTGTGAGCCACCGTACCCAGACAAGAAGCTACTTTTAAATGAATAATTGTATATCCTTAAAGGCTATTTTCTTGATCGCTTATAGACATTATTATTTATAAGAGCTACCATTTACTTTACATTATGATGCAGGCTCCCTAGAAAACAATTTATATATATTATCTCAATTATTCATCACAGTATCCTATTAGGTAGACAGCATTATCTTCTTCCAAGTGAGAAAAGATAACTTGCTCGGTGCCATACAACTAGTAAATGACCTGTTGTTTTCAAGGCCACGTGTGAGCCACTGTGCCGTATTGCCTTATGATAGATAACAGATCCTTAACAAAGATTTGGATCAAATTTAGCGTTAGAGAAGTTAAAAAAACAAATACAAATTCAGAAGTGGGTTTTATAATTTTTTTAAAGCAAGAGAGGAAAACAGGCAGTAGTGAATCGCCCTTTTGCCCATTGTGGCATTACAACTAATTCCACCGTCTCTCCCTTTTCTTTCAGTTCCACTGTTGCTCAGCCATCTGAGATGCCCCCATCTCCTCTGGTGTGGGAGTGATGGTGGAAGATAATGTACTACTGAAGATGTAATGTAGCTTTCCACTGGAGTCTGGGATTTGCAATTCTGGAGGTTAATCATGCTTGTACTGTAATTTTACTAATGAAGTTTTAAATTAACAACCACTACTTGTATGATATGAATAATATTTAGAAATGTTACTAGACTTTTAATCTTGTAAAGTGGTTGTGCTTTTAGAAGAAAAATATTTTATCCAGAGTTGCACTTGTTTTATGAATTCAGTGCAGCTGTTATGGCTCACCTCAGAACAAAAGAGAATGGAACCAAATTTGGGAGTTTGGGGTTTTATGTTTTTGTTTTGTTTTTCTTTTTTAAATGAAGTGAGATTGTTCACACACACACACACACACACACACACACACACAAAACACACAAACACAAAGGACAGTCATACATTTTGATATTTGAGCCATTCCTAAAGATTTGGGGTTTTCTAAAAGTAAAGAATCTAGAAACCTTGCCTGCGACCCATCATGGAGCCACGTAAGCTGATCGTGGCGGTACCTGGGGGGAGGGAAGGGAGGAGGGGCATGCCATCTAATGATCAAGCCCTATAATTAGCTTCTCATTAGAGCCGTGATGGTGATGTGTGCTGTCTAAGATCCAATGTTGTGGGTAGAGAGAATGAGTTTGTGACTAGGCAAGACTAAACTTTTGTTTTCCTCACCCGATATAAATATATATATATATATATATATATATTTAATCTATTTTTATTAGAAGTTTTTCTGCTCTTTCTTACATAAAAGAACCCCAAGCATGCATCTTTCATGTGTGTAAATAATTCATTTCTGGGCTAACTTCAAAAAAAAAAAAAAATCCCAATATTACTGTATAGAGAGAGAATTAGCTTGCACATTTTAGGTCTGTGAAATTTTGTGAGACTTTTCCTGCACTGGACAGTAAAAAATTATGAATAAAAGACAAAAACAAGTTTTAAAAATTTAAAGCCACAAAAAAGGCACATAGGGAATTATGTCAAACGTGTTTGTGTCCTTAGGCAAAGCTGTGGGAGTCTTGAAATGTCACAGTAGTAAATAACTTATTACTTTTTGACAAATTCTTTTTGCTGTTGGAACACTGAATTCTTCTGTGCATATGTATATATGAATACAAATTGAAGGCCTCTACCTCCTGGAGTTATACAACTTGGCTTGTTTACCTCCACATGCTTATGATGACTATTTTTTTTTTTTTTTTTAAGTTCAATGTGGAGACTTGAAACTTGAATGTCCCTTCCAACTTTTATATTAAAAATAAAAAGACAAGAAAATCGAAGATTGTTTTTCACCTGTACAAGGAATACTAATGGATCGTCTTAAAATTGGTCTAGGAAAAAACCTTGGTGTGTGTTATGGACAATTAACTGTTAAAGTTATTGTAAGTTATCTGTATTTAGCAGAGTATTTTCATCTTGAGTGATCTGAGCTGAATTTGAAGACTATTAATAAGTTATGTTTGGAAGTTTTAACTTCAATGAAGTAATTATTTGCTGTGAAAGAAACAAAACATTGAATTACTAAACAAAGATGGTGCAATATCTTTGTTTTTTTTTTTATGAGGCTCCTGAGAATCAACCCAACTGAAGCTTTTCAATTCACTTGAATGAGAAACGTGTTTAGTATCAAAAGAGCCCAAGAAGACACTGGTGTGAAAGGTACAATCTCAGAGGTTGGTCAATTACCGTGGCACACTTTCTGGTCACTTTGTACAATGTAGATTTGAAGTACAGTGGTGAAAACATTAAATGTGACATTTGAAAAAGATGCGTCATGTGTTTTATTTCACTTTTTCCCTTTGTTTTCTCTCTTCAGTAGAGTTTGTATCCTGACTTTGCAAAGTTTTGAGACATTTCCTATTTATATTTCCATTTTGATCTTTAAGGAAATTTGTTCTTTTTTAAATCTTCTCAGAAACTTTAGATTGGCAAAACCACTTGGAAAACTTAGTTAACTGACATCAAAGATGTGATTTAAATACATACAGCATCAAGTTCTGGTAGCTTGCCCCTGTAGTCTAGGCTGTTCAGGAGACTGAGGCAGGAGGATTGCTTGAGCCCAGGAGTTCAAGGCTGCAATCACACCACTGCACTCCGGCCTGGGTGTGAGACCCTATCTCAAATTAATTAATCAGCCAGGCACAATGGCTCACACCTGTCATCCCAGCACTTTGGGAAGCCAAAGTGGGAGGATCACTTGAGCCATTGTTCAAGACCACCCAGGAAACAGAAGGGGATCTGTCTCTACAAAAAATTAAAAGAAAAACAAAAACCTTTGGGAGGCCAAAGTGGGAAAATCACTTGAGGCCATGAGTTCAAGACCAGCCTAGAAAACAGAGCAAGATCCTGTCTCTATAAAAAATTTAAAAAACAAAAATAAAGCAAGGCATGGTGATGTATACCTGTAACCCTAGCTATTTGGGAGGCTAAGGCAAGAGGATTGCTTCAGCCCAGTAGTTCGAGGTTACTGTGAACTATGATTACACCACTATACTCCAGCCTGGGTGACAGAGTGAGACCCTATCACTTAAGAAAAATAAAATAATTTTTAAAGGGCCAGTTTCCTCTATAAAAAAAAAAAAATTATTAACGAATTAAATATGAACATCTTAGAGTTCTCTAATCCAGTGGTTTTCAAACTTTTTTTCTTTTGAAGCAAAGAAAGAATGCTATTTTCATGTGAAATCTTACTCCAATCTATTGGAGTCTGAAATGTTAAAGCAGATTGCTCTGTCTGATCCAGACTGGTGAAGGGACGTGACCCCTTCCCTGCTCTTCTTTTCCCTTCTATCCCTAGCAGCCCTATGGCTGGTAAGGAAGAAGTCCTAGCTCAGTGGTATAATCAAGGCCTGAAACCAGCCTAATTGCAGACCACTTTCCCTGCTCATAGATAAAGCAATATTACTTTTGTGTTTGGAGATGGGATATACTTCTCCTAATCTTTATTTAGCAAAATGAAAGGCGTGAGGAAGTTGACTGTTCTAACTCATATATATTAATACAAATACATTTATTTATTCAACAATATTTTGAATACTTAGAATAAGAATTGCTTATAAGGAAGCTTTATTAATATCAGTAATAAAACCAGCTCTTATCATTTACACAAGAGCATTTTGAGTTGCACATGGAACATTTTGAAACTAAAGTTCTATGCAGATAAGTACTACAGAAAATATATTGACCTGCTTGTTAGCAAACCAAGAGAATTTGTGCCTTATTTATTGCAATATTTGCAAAACTGTGGAATTCCTAAGACCAATAGAGTCAGTATGGACAGATAAATTACAGCTGTAATTATCTACAATTTGTTTGCAGTTTAAGAACCCAGAAAATGGAGATTATCTCTTGTGATGGCTCATAAGGTTTGGACTTTTTATTTTGTTTTCCCCCTATGGTATGTTATTTAAAATATCACTTTTGTGTTAGAAAAATGTTGAAATTAAGACAACTTTGGAGACATCTTCAGAAAAGATTTACTATCAACAGAGCCTCACCAAAGGCAATTCTAAAAGAGAATTACTTTACCTCAAAAATAAAAAAGAAAAGTAATAACTAAAAGCAGATGTCTAAGAATAGTGAACAAAGATGTTGGTGAAAACATGGAGAATACTAAGCCTCACAGACTACATCAAGTAATAATGTCTTGTTTGAGGGGAAGGAGTGATAAATTAACAGCAGCAGTGTGTCTTTAAACTGTGACACAATGTGACACACATAACCCTTAGGGTAAATGAGGACTCTCTAGGTTGTAGATGGGCACATAAGCTTTTAAGAGAGTTAACATCACTATTTTTTTTCCTCCATCCCCATTGTTTTTCCCTTCAGGATTCCCTCCTCACTTCCCTCTTCACAATCACCATCCTCCCACTTACAAAAGAAATACGTACTTCTTACACATCTTAGATATTAACGTGGCACAGTGTTCTTAGGTGCAAAAACTTCCTGGTTGCCAACCAAAGAGACAATTTGAAACAGTTTTTTGCTTAAAAAGACATGACCTCTTTCATCTCACTACTGTCAGGTAATCCATCCATCCTGAGAGAGAACCCCTGAAAAGTAAGCAAAGAGAGTATCAGGAAGAAAGACTGAGAACGGCAGTGTTTTATTTCTTCCAGGCAGCAAATGCATGACACAGCTGTGCCTGTCTTAAAATTGAGAAGCGAGATGGTTTTTCTGGAAACATGTATAAAATGAACACAGACTTCTTCCGATATAAGGTAAATCTGTTTTGACTGCTTGGTTTGCCAGTGAGGACTTTCCAGTTAGTTTATATGGCAGACATTTCCCATAATTAGAATTAGCCTGAATCTGCAGCTGCAGACTTCTGGCAAAAATATACTTAAAGCAAATGGTTAAAAATTATTGGAAAATATTATAGAAATATTGGCAAGGATGTGGAGAAATTGGAATCCTTGTGTGTTGCCGGTGAGATTGTAAAATGGTGTAGCCACTATGGAAAACAGCATGCCAATTCCTGAGAAACGACCTAGCAATTCCATTCTAAGTATATGCAGTAGGACCTCTATAAATTGACCACCCAAGGGACTTTAACAAACTGATCAACATATGGAAGTGGTCAACATAAGGAACTAGGCCTATTGTACTAATATGTATATGTGGTACATACGTGTCCTCCAGTCTGTGAAAGTTAGGTCAACTTAAGGGAGAGGTCGATGTAGAGAGGTGGTCAACTATGGATGTTCTACCATATATACACACACACACACACACACACACACACACACACACACACACACACGAATTGAGGCTGAGCACAGTGGTTCACACTTGTAATTCCAGCATTTGGGGAGAATGAGGTAGGATTGCATGGGGCTAGGACTTAGAGAGTTCCAGACAATGTAGTGAGATCCTGTCTCAACAAAAGATAAATAAAATCAGCCAGGCCTGGCGGTGTGTGCCTGTAATTCCAGAGACTTGGGAAGCTGAGGGTGGATCACTTGCACCCTGGAGTTCAAGTTTGCATTGAGCTATGATCAGGCCATTGCACTCCAGCCTGGGTGACCAAGCAAAATCTTGACTCATTAAAAAGAATAAAAAAGAAAAGCAATGACTTGATCAGGTATTTATACACCAATGTTCATAGCAGCTTTATTAACAGTAGCCAAAAGGTGGCAACAACCCAACTGTTCGTGGAGGAATGAATGGATAAATGTGATATGTACATACAGTGTAATAATATTATTCAGGCTTAAAACAATAAAATTCTGATATGTGGTGTATCATGAATAGCTATACCTTGAAGACATCATGCTAAATGAGAGAAGCTAGACACAGAGGAACAAATATTGCATGCATCTACTTATATGATGTACCTACAACAGTCAAATTCATAGCAACAGAAAGTAGAGTGGTGATCACCAGAGGCTGAGGAGGGTGAGGAGTTAGTGTTTAATGGGTACAGACTTTTCAATTTGAGAAGATGAAAATCTCATTCTGGAGATGAATATAG
>CAUYPK010152733.1:0-36988 GCA_963574355.1 Loris lydekkerianus
ACACTTCTTTGCATGAGTGTGTTTTGGGAGCATAGGCTACTCAAGGGCCTATGTGGCTTCCTGGAGCTAAAAGAATATTTCTACTGGCACAAAAACAGAGAGGTAGATGTATGGAACAGAATAGAGAACCAAGAGATGAACCCAGCTACTTACCATTATTTGATCTTTGACAAGCTAATTAAAAACATTCAGTGGGGAAAAGATTCCCTATTTAACAAATGGTGCCTGGTGAACTGGCTGGCAACCTGTAGAAGACTGAAACTGGACCCACACCTTTCATCATTAACTAAGATACACTTCCACTGGATTAAATATTTAAACTTAAGACATGAAACTATAAAAATACTAGAAGAAAGTGCAGGGAAAACTCTTGAAGAAATCAGCCTGGGCGAATATTTTATGAGGAGGACCCCCTGGACAATTGAAGCAGCTTCAAAAATACACTACTGGGACCTGATCAAACTAAAAAGCTTCTGCACAGCCAAGAACACAGTAAGTAAAGCAAGCAGACAGTCCTCAGAATGGGAGAAGATATTTGCAGGTAATGTCTCTGACAAAGGTTTAATAACCAGAATCCACAGAAAATGTATTAGCAAGAAAAGGACATGTGATCCCATCTCAGGCTGGGCAAGGGACTTGAAGAGAAACTTCTCTGAAGAAGACAGGTGCACAACCTACAGACATATGAAAAAACACTCATCATCCTTAAGCATCAGAGAAATGCAAATCAAAACTACTTTGAGATATCATCTAACTCTAGTAAGCTTAGCCCATATCACAAAATCCCAAAACCAGAGATGTTGGCATGGATGTGGAGAAAAGGGAACACTTTTACACTGCTGGTTGAAATGCAAAATAATACGTTCCTTTTGGAAAGATGTTTGGAGAACACTTAGGGACCTAAAAATAGATCTGCCATTCGATCCAACAATTCCTCTACTGGGTATATATCCAGAAGACCAAAAATCACATTATAACAAATATATGTGTACCAGAATGTTTATTGTAGCCCAATTCATAATTCCTAAATCATAGAAGAAGCCCAAGTGCCCATTAACCCATGAATGGATTAATAAGTTGTGGTATATGCACACCATGGATTATTATGCAGCCTTAAAGAAAGATGGAGACTTTACCTCTTTCATGTTTACATGGATGGAGTTGGAACATACTCTTCTTAGTAAAGTATCTCGAGAATGGAAGAAAAAGTATCCAGTGTACTCAGCCCTACTATGAAACTAATTTATGACTTTCATGTGAAAGCAATAACCCAATTATAACCTAAGAATATGGGGAAAGGGAAAAGGGAGGGGAGGGAACGGGGGAGGATGGGTGGAGGAAGGGTAATGGGTGGGACCACACTTACGGTGCATCTTACAAGGGTACATGTGAAACTTACTAAATGTAGAATATAAATGTCTTAACACAATAACTAAGAAAATTCCAGGAAGGCTATGTTAACCAGTGTGATGAAAATATGTAAAATTGTATTTAAAACCAATGTATGGTGCCCCATGATCACATTAATACACAAAGCTATGATAAAAAAAAAAAGAAGAAGAATATTTCCCAAATTGCATTTCCTGTAATACCAACACTTCAGAATGAGAAAATGGGCATTTTAATCATAACAATTTTTAAATTCTGTGACCCTGTAAATTTGGATTATACTGCTTAACGTTCTGTGCTATGTACTGTCCTGGTCACAGGTAGAAAACACAAACCCCACATGCGGAAGCCACAAGTCAGATAAGGAACACTGAATGTGTGAAGACGCTTTAGAAGATGCACAATGCCGAATGACACATCACAGGGGAAGTTCTCATGCAAAGAAGTGTGTTTTATTTCATTTACATCAAGACACCCCAAATATAGGCTACTGGTATAATTACCAGCATCCTAGGAGACAGTACTTGAGTCCCTAGCTTAGGAAACACATGCTAACATCACTGAATACAAATTACCCTGCCTTCAGCCAATATATTTGCTGGTCCTATATGGAAAACTTTTAATGTAAAAAGAAGCTAAAGATCAGCCAAAAAATATTATGAGCATGGCAAGCTCAGCCTTTACAGGGGCTTAGAGGATACTACATCACAGAACACGCTGACAGGGAAGGGGGAAAGTGCCAGGAAAGGAAACTAATATGCAGATGAATGGAGGACAAAATTCTGCCAATCCCAGCAGGGGAGGAAGGAGGAGTCACTGATCCCGCCCCACTCCCAGTCCAGGCTTCAATGACCCAGGTGGTCAGACCTAGAGGTAAAGTAGGGGACAGCCAGGAAAGTGGGAGTGCCAGATAAGGAACTCTACCCTGAACAAGATCAGAATGAAGAGAAACCAGAATGGACCAAGTACACAGCCCAAAAGGCCCCAGTACGCTCCTGGCAGGCCCAGGGAGCTTATCTCAGATCTCATGAGCTACAGGATAAAAGACTACATATTTCCCTGCTTCCTGGTAGAAACAGCTGATGACTGACTGGTTCTAAACTCAGCTGACTTTCACTGACAATCCAACCAATCCTACCACTTCCATTTCAGCCCCCTCCCCTTTTCTTTTTTTTTTTTTTTTTTTTTTGCCAGGGCTGGGTTTGAACCCGCCACCTCCAGCATATGGGGCTGGCGCCCTACTCCATCAAGCCACAAGCGATACCTTCAGCCCCTTTAATTGAACCTGGCACTTCTAGGAAGGTGGTTACTAACGTGGCATAAAGAGTTGCAGCAGGCACCTGGGCCCTGTTCAGACATTCCTCCCGGCTCCTCCCCACTGCTAATGTCAACATTTCTCTCTCATCAGCTCCTCACTTTCTTCACTTACTTTGGCTCCCATGTCCTGTGGTTTCCTCTGGACTTGATGGTTCGGTTTGGGTTGGGGACCTCAATTGAGCCACCACCTGCCCCTATCTGTGATGTCAACATTGGCTTGTGTGCATTAAGTGGCTGCCCCAGTGCCCCAACCTTAAGTTATTCCTCCCATTCGTGCCTGTCAGGGCAGGGAGAGTGACCTTGGAGGACCTTTCTGTGGTTGGGAGGGAGAAAATGTCTGGGACCAGCTGCACTGACATGGGGACCAAGCCCTGTGAGCCTGAGGAGTGTGGACTGAGACAGGATGGGCAGGTGTCTCTGGCCAGAAGGGCCTGGGCCCTGGGCAAAACGAGCTCAGGGCTCAGGGAGAGAAAGGAAACTCTGGGCTCAGTAGAGAGGCTGAATTTGGAGAGAAGCCCACATGGAAAGGGATTTGTTATTTGTGGGAAGCTTTTATTTGGTGGTGGGAAAAGAATGGCAAATATGTAACACAGTATTTCTGTAACTATAAATAACATGTAAATACCTTTCATAATGAGAACCTTATGGAATCTGCTTTACTGGGAGGCTCTTAAAATAGCAAAGGGCAAGCGTGGGGAATAACATGTATTTAACCCATACCAAGCACTAAGCACCTTCCATGTGTTTTTGCTTAGGCCTGTCACTTTTCTCCTGAGGAAGTTTCCCTAATTTATAGATGAGGAAAATGAAGCTGAGAGAGGTTCACCACCAGTTAAAAATAGATCTGTCAGGTTACAAAGTGTCCCCCTCTTTCTAAAATCAAGCATGAGCCTGCTTGGAGTCAGGGGCAGGACTATAGGACCTTTCTAGATTCCTCTCTCTTACCAGGATTTCCACAATTGGCTTATTCCTGGTGGGTACCTTAAATCTTTCAGTGCACTATGAATAATAACAGAGAAGTTCTAGGTAATGAGAATAATATTAAAAGTATAATTAACAAATGCCAGGCTGCCACCACTTTGCTGTGTGACCTTGGATAAGTGCCTTCCCTCTCTGGGCTACAGTTTTCATCTATGGAGAATGCACAGTTGGGTTAGGTGCTCAGGAAGGCTCAGCTTAGCTCTGCAGCTTTGTCTCTCCAGATGCTGGAATTGACTTTGGTGATCTCAGACGGATGCTTCCCAAGAAAGATCATGTGAGCAGCTTCTGCCAGCTTGGCTCAGCCCCTCCGTCTCCCCTGTCCCCCAAGAGTCCCCATGATGCCCTTCTCCACAGCCCAGCCTGCACTGACCTGCACCTCCCGTGTCAGGGCCAGCTCCAGCAGCTGGCCAAAGTGCTGGCCTAGCGTGCTCAGGGTCTCACTCACACAGGCCTTCATCGACTTCAGGACATGCTCGTTCTCTACCTGGAGGCACCTGGGGAGAAGGAACCATGGGGTCAGCCACTGGGAGGGCCATGGAGCAGCACAGAGGCACTGCAGGGGCCAGATGCGGGCCTGCTCCAGGCCTGGGGGTGGGGTGGGGGTTTCAGAGGCAGGAAGCTGTGAAGAAGGCTTCTGGAGGGCGAGGTATCGCCAGTGCTCTAGGCGTATGGCAACATTTATGGCCCTTGAGGATTTTCTTTCCAGACAGAAAAAAACAGAAGGGATCTGGCTCAAGTTTACCCCTGTGCCCTGAGAATGTTCCACCCAGGAAAGCCAAGATCCACATTTCCCCTGCAGAACACAGGGTCTGGGAAGGGTGAGGAGAGTGTCAGCACACACTGGGGTGTGTACACATGTGAGGCTGAGTGTGTGTGTGTGTGTGTCTGAGTATAACTTATGTTTATGCCTGTGAAACATGGAGAAGTACGTGTGAGTATATGTCTGTGCTTGTGTGAGGGTGTGTTTATATATCTGTGTATAAGTGAGTGTCTGTGATTGTCTGTGTCTGTGTGTGTGTGTGTGTGTGTGTGTGTGTGTGTAAGAGTATGACTTTCACCTTGCCTTATTCTTGCCTTGATTTGGGAGGCTCTGGAGCCTCCCCACAGTCGTAGAAACCTTTTCCTTGTTACCAACTCCTTGAAAACCCTTTCTTCCTATGCCTGGCCCTTTTCTCTGCCCTTTACCTTATCCCAAGGGCCTGAAAATGGGGCAGAAAATTCCAAGGGAATCTTTTAAAGTTTCAGATACAAGTCAGAAAAAGTAAACTCCTAAACCACCATCAGGCCTCCCCTTCCCACTCTTCCTCAAGAGAGAGACACCAGCCCTTCCCCTGTTGAAGTATGGGCCTGGCAGACTCTGGGAGACCCAGAGTTCAGATTTACCTTTCCGTGACTGCTGAGAGCTCTGAGCATTTCTCCATTAGCAGCTTCTCAATCTGTAGAAAAATAGATCAATTTTCTTCAATTCAATAAGCATTGATTGAGGACCAACTGCTGTGCCGGGAACTCTAGGGCATAAAGATGAAGAATCAAGTAATTTGACTTGAGGGACAGGCACGTGATCTATAAGGCAATGCGATCCAGGTCGCAAAAGAGATCATTGCCAGCTGCTTTGAGAGTTTAAGAAAATAAAACTGAGCCGGATAAAACCGATCTCAGACAGGAAGGGGCACTTAAGCTGAGCTTTGAAGAAAGAATAGGAGTTATACTGCCTGCAAAATAGAGGAAAGATAAGGTTGAGGTAAAGGGGCAAGCACTGAAAAGTGAATGGCAAAGGAAAGAGAGAAATAATAAGGGAGATTTTCAATCATTCACTTTGGACTTTGAGAAGAAAATTCAATGTCATGGGCTGTGGACTCAGCAAAGCTCCCGTTTGCACCATTCACTGCACACCTTGGGACGAGTTACTCAGCCTCTTGGAATTTCTGTTTCCTCATCTATAAAATGAGGATTTTTAAATCTGATATAAAATGAGGATTTTAAATCTGATTAAATCTAACTGATATTTTTAAATCAATTCCTTTGATGCAAATAATTTATTCCTCTCACAAATCTATAAAATAAATGCTATTATTATACCCACGAGGATGAAGGAACTGGGGCACGGGGAAGTTCAGAAACTTGCCAAGGTGCACACAGCAGAGCTGACATTTGGACCCAAGCAGTCTGGCATTAGAGTTAATGTACTTAACTTCTATGCAGCTACTCACAGCGGGGCTGCCTCCTTCACAGGTCATGTGGTGAGCACTGAAATGTGATTATGTGTAAAAACACCTCACACAATGTCTCACCTGTTAGGAACTCAGTCAAGGTCCCTACTGTCTTTTTTCCCTGCTTTGCTGGAAGAGAAAGGCCCTGAGGGAGGAAAGGTTGGGACTCTGCATGATTCAGACCCACCCTGCTCCAAGGCATCTCCAGTCCCAGTACCAACCCACCCCCATCCCAGGGCAGCTGACCTGGCCCATTTCCTGCGAGGAACTCCTGCTGGCAGTGCTGTACTCGCTGACCATGGAGCGGGCGTGGCAGGTGAGGCGCACACTCATGCTGTGCACACGCGCCCAGCGGTCCTGAGCCAGCTTCTGCCCGATCCTGCGCAGCTCAGTGCTGATGACCCAGCCCCGCTTGAGCAGCAGCTGCAGGGGGTCTCCTGGGCCAGGGCCTCCTGCCAGGATAAGGTCGCCCTGTGTGTCCTCCTCCAGGCCGATGGGCTTTGCCTGCAGGACGCACATGCACTCACACTCAGTCATGAGCTTCAGGTCCTCCATCCAGCGCTGGACGGAATCCACTTGCATCAGGTGCAGCCTACAAGGAGGTGACAACACCAGGATGACTATTAACCCTAGGCAATTTCCAAAGATTTCCATTCCAGACCATCTGATGTTTACTAAGCACCTACTATATGCTCAGCCCTGTTGCTGCCATGCATGAACTTGTTTCTGGTTCCCTCCATCTTACAGATTATAAGCCTGAAGCACAGAAGGCTGGAGGGCAGGTGACCAGGTTAACAAACAGCAGGCAATAAAGTGTGACAGGATAGCAGGTGATCTTTACAATAAGGGGAAAATGAAAGTAGCCTAAATATCTTATGTTACATGCACTATAGTACAGCAACATAGTTATATCATGCCCATTATTTAAAATAAATAAAGGTTTGAAGCAAAGAATAATGTATGTGTGAAGAAAGTGGGGGATACAGTATGCAAAAGTGTAAATGTAAACACACAATTGTTCCTATAATGTTAACAAGCTGTAACTAGAAAAATATTTAGAGGAAAGACACTAAAATGCTAGAGACTTTTAATGGGTAGTAAAACTAAAAGGTTTTTTTTTTTCATTTTTTAAACTTTTCTTTCATTTCCACATTTTCTGTACTGAGCATGTATATTATTACTTTTGTTTTGGAACAAAATTAACTTTATTTAGTACAGCAGTGTGAGAACACAGATTAGATCCTAAGGTCTTAATCAAACAAAATGCACTCTAAAATTCCCTTCATCAAATCATAGTCAGTAATATCAGATCATGAATGAAGCCCTGCACATATTTCATATCACCTAAGTGCCAGCACTGAGGGACAAGCAGAGATGAAGGTGTGAAGTCTTTTCTCACAAGGAGCTTTTGATCTAACTAAAGAATCAAGAACAGCTAATGCAAAATTAAAAGACAATTCTTATGTGTCAATTAAAAATAAAACTCAAAAAACAAGACAAGACAAAAACAGTTTTCACTCTCATTTCACAACAGAAGACACATATAGTTCATGATTTAGGCTGAGTTCAAGCTTTTTTTTTTTTTTGACTTGCAACAGCTTCTGATTAGTCCTTCTGTCCTAATCTTACCTATTTCAAACATTCTAGACTTGCTACCAATTCATTTCTTCATTAAATAAATATGTATTTTGTGTCTACCATGTGCCAAGTATTATTCTAAGACCTAGGCTATAGCGGCAAGCAAATAATCAGTTCCCTTGTGAAAGTTACATTCTGATGACATGGCAGTCAATTTTCCAAATAAATAAGCAATGTAATATAGAATATGTTGGAAGTAGAAAGTGCTATGAAGGAAAAGAGGATGGGAAAGAAGGCTAGAGTGTGCCGGTGGTGGAAGGGGGAATGGGTATTTCAATTTAAAATTTGTGGATCAGAAAAGGCTGACTGAGAAAGGGCCACTTGAGCAAAGACTTAAAGGACCTGAGGAAGGGAACCATGTGGGTAGCTGGGCAGAAATTCTTTCGGGGAGAGAGCAATTACAAAGGTTCTGGGGTACCAGTGTCCTCGAGATGTGTTAAGGAATAGCAAGGAGGCCAGAGTAGCTGGGAAAGAGCTGTCTGGGATGGAGGGTGGTGGTGAGAGTTATAGGGGAAAGAGAGCAGGCCCTATAGGGCTGAGTCAGGCAAGGGGAGGACTTGGCTTTCATTTTGCATTAGTATAACAAACTAATGGCACCAGTGAGGCCAGCCTGGTGAGGCCCAGGTGTCAGAGAGGGTTGAAATTGTAAAGGCTCACTCTAATTATCAAGGCTAAAATCATGTCTTCATGTTTACAGTTTTTCAGTGAGAAGGAACAGGACTTTCTGAACGATGTAGGTGTTTGACTATAAGCCTTTTAAATGTAATTTTTTAACCTCAAAGCTTATAATGTTTGACTATAGAAAGCCTAACATGTAGTAGGTATCAAAAATAGGTATTGAATCAAGTAACCTTGAGGCAACCCATGAAACATGGATTTTAAGCCTTGCCAAGCCAGTTGAAAACATTTTTCAAACTTGCAGGAAGTTACACAGAGGGACATGAGTGTCCAGGAATGGCATATAAGAATGCTCTGACATCTTACAAGGGTACATGTGAAATTTAATAAATGTAGAATACAAATGTCTTAACACAATAACTAAAAAAATGCCATGAGGGCTATGTCAACCTTTTTGATGAAAATATTTCAAATTGTATACACAATTGAACCCCACATTGTAAGCATATTGTACTCCACGATTGCATTAATGTACATAGCTTTGATTTAATAAAAATAAATTTAGAAAAAAAAAGAATGCCCTGAAACCACTACACCCTTTGTTCTGAGACTACATTTCGGCAGGTGTGGATTCTGTCCATGGTTGGGATGTCAGACAAAATTTAGGTGAATTCCCTGCCCTGTGGTTAAAGTGTTAAGTGTTGGGTAAGTAACTGGAGCCACAAAAAGACATGATAAAATGCTTAGTTTTAAATAGAAATACTTGAAGCAGAAGTCCATAAAACCAGGGAAACCTTTCATACGAGACACTGTGCAAACATTCCTGTCTTCCACTAAGCAATGCTCTGGTTGGGTAGAGCTTAGACCCTTAGCAACCAGTGTCTTGATTCTCAGAATCTGGCCTGAACTTAAAGGAAAATGGTGTTCTAGTGAGGCATGGACATATATATATACACCTCAGCCCCTGGGAAGTAACTGTCCCCATGTGACACTAGTAACAAGATTAAAACATACTCAGTTAAAAAAAGGTCTAAAATATTAAGCAATATCTCTAAGACAACCTCTGGTGAACCTGAGTTAATGAAACACTGTTGACACGGACTGTGTGCCAGGCCTGTGTGGCTGATTCCTGCCCTTAAGAAGCTCACACAATCCAGCAAAAGAAGCAGATGTAAAAAATAGAGCCCAACTTTACTCTCATCCATCATGATGAGTATTCTAGGAGTTCATCTCATACATGCCCCCCACCTCAGAAAAAGAAAACACCTGGCTCAGTCAACCACCAGATGGAACCAGATGATTCTGTCCTCCTTCCTTCCTTACACCCTCACCCTGGGCAGGACCATAGCTGCTGTGCCCCGCCATGGCCACCCAAGATGACTGCCGCTCCTTCTGGTGAATGTCATGCTCGCTGGCTCTACTGGACATCTCAGGATGCGACCACCACACCTTCTTCTCTTACTGCTACCTCATCTATGTACCATCGTGCCACCGCCAGATATGTCACTGGGTCTTCTTTGAATTGCTGTGGCTTCTGTTAGATGCCACAGCTCCCAGTAGCACACAATGCTAGGGCTAGGTTGCCTGGATTCAAATCCCAGCGCTGCCACTCACTAACTGTGTCACTTTGGGCAGGTTACATAATCTCTGTGTGCTTCAGTTCCCTCATTGGCAAATGGAGAAAGATTAGGAGGAGAAAGTCATTTGAGAAACAAAAACTAAACAATGCCTAGGCTTTCTGTAATTATTAAGTGAAGTGATTATACTGTGTGTGTCTGTATTATACATATGTAAATGTGTGTGTACACACACACAAACAAATATGTGAAGTTCCTAACAGGCTATATATTATATGTGTTAGTTACTATTAAGGCAGTTCTGATAAAATAGCTGTATCATCAGGACCCTTTTACTTAAAGGTCAAAGAAATGAAGAAAATTCTGGGCAGATGGCAGTCGTGGCAGCATAGTCTTTCAATCTTTCCAAATCCCCATGTAAAAACTGACAGAGCAACTAGATAACACCCTCATAGATAATAATTACAACAAAACTAGCTGATAGGACCAGGCACAGTCGTTCATGCCTGTAATCCTAGCCCTCTGAGAGGCCAAGGTGGGAGGATCCCTTGAGTTCAGGAGTTCAAGACCAATTTGAGCAAGAGCAAGACCCTATCTCTACTAAAAATAGAAAAATAAGCTGGGTGTTGCGGCGAGTACCTGTAGTCCCAGCTATTTGGGAGGCTGAGGCAAGAGATCGCTTGGACCCAGGATGTGAGGTTGCTGTGAGCTAGGCTGATGCTAGGGCACTCTAGCCTGGGTGATGCGGTGAGACTCTGTCTCAAAAAAATGCTAGCGGATATGGTTATCCCCACAAATCCCCAAACACAAGCAAGTGGGGACAACCACCAATAGCTGTTTGACCTGCTTGGTATCATTTTGTGAGAAGAAGGAAGCAATCTGGTGCATCTATTGCACATGAGAAAGGAGAACCCCAAAATAGCCACTGGATATTTGCTGGAAAGCACGGTGTGGGAATTTGAGAACGGGAGCTAAAACTACAAGGAGGTTTGCCTTTCCATGACAGGTGACTCTAAGGTGTCCTCCGAGCTCTCAAAACTGACCCACCAGGAATCTCTTTTCTAACAGAACACCAGATGAAGGAGAAACTTCTGGGAGTGGAATCAGAATGGAGTGGATCAAGGACAATAAGGCAAAGGAAAGAGAAATTCAGCTCAATGTGAGGGGAAGAAGCAATGCCAGGGACGCCCAGAGAGCAGGTCACCATATTTTTAACTCTACTCTCAAACAGAAGGAAGTGGAACTACATGAAGTTAGAAGAGTTTTCCTGAACTCTGCCTCTCTCCAAAGGTTCAAGAAAACGAACTTTACTTAAAAAGGTGTAACAGAAAATTATTGACTTCTCATCCTGCACATAGTTTTATTCTTTTAAAAGAGAACAAAGAACAGAATAACATCTCTATAAGGAGAAAATGCTAGAAAAAAAATATTTTCAAAACAAATAAAATCTATAACCTAGGATTTCAAAATAAGCTTAAATTTTAAGAAAATTATATAGGACTTGAAAAAGCAGTATATGTTCTCCGGAAGGAGATGTCCTAAGTCAGGAAAGAATTAGAAATAAATTCTCATTTATTAGGAGGAGAAAGTCATTGGAGAAACAGAGGCTACACAAGAAGAGACCTGTAAGATAATGCCTTAAGAAAACCAAATGCAAAAATGAAGAAAATTTTGAAAATAAAAGAAGAAAGAGATACGAAGGATTTGCGAGAAAGTGACAAGTATTAAACATAGATAAAGAAGATCAGATTGTATATGAAACCAGCACATTGTACCCCTTGATTGCACTAAGGTACACAGCTATGATTTTATAATAAAAATAAATTATAAAAAAAAAAAGAAGATCTAACAAATAAAAATTCCCATGGAAGAAACCAAAAGCATAGAAACAGAATCAACGCAAAGAACTTTAAGTCAGGAACACTTCGCTGTGAGGGAAAAAGATTTTAAAATGCACAGTGAAAGAGTGTATTACATACATGAAAACAAATATGTGAGGCACATTTTAGTAAGATTATTGGAGAAGAGAAAGGAAAGAAAAAGGAGAAAGGAGGGAGGAAGGAAGGAAAAAGGAAGGGAAGAATCCTTTGTGCGTCTAGAAATAAGTGCAGAAAAAATAAAATAGTGACATATCCAAATACTCAAAAAACATGAAGTTTGCGCCAAGGATTTTATATTTATCCAAAATGACTTTCAAGTATACAGTGAGAAGAAGCACTGATGGTAGAAGTGGTGTTGGACAACAATCCTTCCAGATTGAGAAGACAAAATCAGCAAGGCTTGTACACCGATTCATACAGATGACAAATGAAAGGGAATCATCAAAGATGAGACCTGGATTTTTCAATTTGCCAGTTGAACAGAGAGCAGAACCAAGTTTGGAAGACACCATGATGGGTTCTGTTTGAAACATGTGGAGTCTAATAGACCTGCTCTCTCTTCTTTAAAAGGAGTCCAGTCCCTCTTACTGGAGTGTTTTCTCATAAAACTTCATTTCAAAATCTTCCAGGCACTCCCAGCATCCATGTGGAGTACATGGCCCACAGGCTCTCACAAGTCCCACTCTGAATATTTATTCATTCACTCAACAAATATTTACTTAGTGCCAAATATGTGCCAGGAACTGTTGTAGCTGCTTGGGAATATTAGCAAACAAAAGAAACACACGTCCTAGCCCCCACGGAGGGTAGATGCAAGCAAGGGAAAACAGACAGTACTATGCATAATAAATATAATAAATAAAAAAGTATACAATATGCTAAAGGCAGAACATTTCTATTAAAAAGTGGAGGTAGAATAAACAGGATCAAGATTGCTCATGTGGGAAGCAAGGAGATGGTGGCCATTCTGAGTATGTGGTCAATGTAGGCTCATTGAGAAGCTAAGATCTGAGCAAACAGTGCAAGGGAATGAAAGAACTGGCCTTGCCGAAAGGTGAGTATGGGGCACTGTGCACAGAGGACACAGCTAGTGCAAAGGCCCTGGCAGGGAGTATGCCCAGTTTGCCTGAGAGAGGATGTAGAGACCAGCGTGGTTAGAGTGGCGTGCACAAAAGAAAGATTAATGAATGAGCTCAGAGAAGAGACCCAGGCAGATGACACAGGGCCTTGGAAGCCATTGTAAGCACTTTGAGTAAACAGAATACTTCCCATGACCTCCAAGGACTCTTGTCACCAGATGTCCTCCCAGCCCGTATACTCCTCTACAACCCAACCTGGAAGACTGTCACTCAGGGCTCTATAAAAACAACACACAGACTCATTTAGAATGACTTATCCTTTGTTAGGCAATGAATTATAAACTGTTTAATAAACAGTTAATTTAGGCATAATTATTTATGCAGCAATCTATAAATATTTTACAGCACGGGTAAGCTGTTAACTTCCAGCCCCTCTGTACTAAGGCACTGGCAAGGCCCCAGCCAAGTGTGACCGAAGGAAATGTTGCTACTCTGATCTTTTTCAGTTTCTCCAATGTTTCCATTGCCCTGCTTCCGATCTGCTTCCGAATTCCCTGCTGAGCTGCATCAGCACAGGCCTTTCTGTGCAGAAGGGTTTTTGTGTAAGTATCAGGCAATTCTCCGTGCCGCCAACCCTACCCCCTCCAAGTTTACATTCTACACAAAGGTTCTACACTAGTCAATGGTGCTGAGCAGCTTGCAACAGCCCTGTTCCTAACTACAACTGCCCCATCTGTGCAATGCCAGAAACATGAAGGAGGTTTTCTCTCCTTCCAGGGCTTCTACAAATTGCCTCCAGCATCTACCTGCACTGGGCATATCCTCTCTTCCTCTGAGTTTCTCTGCGTCATCTCCCATCTTCATGCATGGACCCTCTACTCCAAGCTGTAGCAGTGGAAAGGGTCTTCTGAGAACATTACCCAGAAGTCTCCTTCATCACTGTTCATCACACCCACTTTATGGTCTGTGTGTTCCATCTCCTTTTCTGTTACTTAAACTGTTCAATGTAGCATGGCAAGAGAGTGAATCCTGCATTTCAGATAACACCAGAGGTTCTGGGGAAGACAAGATGAGGCCCACCAATACACCTTGAAGCTAATAATGGAAGGAATTTGTGAAGGAGGCGTGGATTATGGTGCTACTATCACATTCATTTCTTCCGGCCATGGCCCTCTATCTACAGGAGGGTTTGAGGGTAAAGAACAGATGTGAGTATTCTAACAATTTTTTAATGTAGCATAAGGATGCTGTAAAAGAAACTATTGAGCACCTACATACCAGGCACATATCAAATACTTTACATACGATATCTAACTTACATTCATAGAAGGACTATTTATGATCTGCATTTTACAGAGAAGGAAAAACTGGCACTCAGAGAGGTGCTACTGCTGGTCAATGCCAGTGCCAAGATTTCAGGCCAAGTCTGTCTGACTCCAAAGCCTGTGTTCTCAGCATTTCCCCAATATGTCCAGAACCCTAATGAAGCTTGCTATCGTTTCTGATTCAGAGAGCTAGGAAAGCTGAATTTGGTTCCAGGTAACCGTTTCCAGTCCAGTGAGCCAATGTGTGCATTTAATAACTGCTTTCTCTCAGCTGACTCAGGGCTATATCTTATCGACTCCAGCATTTTAGATGCCCCTGATTAAGAGAAGATATTATCAACACTCCTGGCCTTTCATTGACTCATAAATGCCTTATTTTTTAACCTCTAAAAAGGGTATGTGTATATATGGACTGTCAGAAAGAACATGGCTGGGAGCCATCACCTGTGTCCTCCTCCCACTCCCACCTCTTGGTAGTTACGTGGCTTGCATGGGACACCGGCTGTGGCTCCAGGCCCCCAGCCTTTGTGGTGGTCCCTCTCTCCCCACTTCCCCCTTGCCTTGCTGACTCCTACACATCCTTGAAGTTTTGACCTTAATCTTTCTTCTGAAGGAGCTTTCTCTCTGACACCTCAATGAATTTATGTCCCTGTCTCTCACATGCCTGTAGCACCTGTCTTTCCACTGTTACACACCGGTCTCAATTATTTATTTGTAAATGTCTGCTTTATTCACAAGACAAGGCAAGGCAGGCCTTATGTCTGTCCTGTCCTCCCTATATACCACTCCTAGTACTGGATGTGACATACTGAAGATGCTCAGTGTCTATTTATGGAACTGAATTAAGTTTAAAAATCTATCAAATGGCAATAACAATAACCTATGCTGTTGCACTGTCTGTCTCAGTGGGGTTGAGGGAGATAAAAACCCATAATCATCACAGCTACATTCCTTGAGGATGGGCCCTGTGCCCATGTGGGTTGATCCCCATGTAATATCTCAGTTAGTCCTTGTGATGACCCTATCAGGAGGGGACTCTATGATATTATTTCCACAGATGAGGAAGTTGGAGCTTAGCAAGGTGGAGTAACCTGAGATCACAGAGCTCGTAAGTGGTAAAGTTTGGCTCTGAACCCAGCTTTTTGGACTCTGGACACTGAGTTCCTAAATGCTTCACTAACCTGCTGATGTGTCAACTTGATGTAAAAAATTGATGTATTTAGCTTTGTCTTTCCAAGTCTGTTTTCCTCCCTACTTTAAGGAGAATATTATTATTTACTAAAGCAAACTTGTAAGGTAATTCACAGATCTAATGTGTCTGTTCATCCTGGTGCTTCTGGGTAGTTCAGTGAACAGCAGGTGAGAGTGTACAACTCACCACTAGAGGGATTCCAAGAGCTGGTTGCTACACCATCTGCCAGGCTCCAGAACTGTCCACCACCTGGACCCCGTTCCTCTCCCAAGCCCTGGCTCCACCCCTAAGACTCCAGCTCTGACCAAGGTTTCTCTATCCCCCAAATGGGGAATCACCTCCACTTTAGCTGTGCTGACCGTTCTGCCCTCCAAAAGGGCTCTGACATGCAGAGGCCAGGAAGAAGTTGACTGTCCCAAGACCCACAGGCAGCCCATGCTGGGGCCAGGCCAGGAGCCCTAGTCTCCTCTTGTTTTTCGTGAGCTTTTTCAGAACTAGCCTTGTTCTAAGAGCTTAGGCTACAAAACCGAACAGGAGAAAATCCCAGGCTTCACAGAGCTCAGCCACAATCCCAAACAGGCAAGTAACCACCCACAATCAAATCTGGTAATAATTGTCCCACTAGCTAATGTGTTGAGTTCTGTTGAGGACCTAGCAGTTTCCAGGCCCTCTCTCCGCATTATCTCCTTGAATCCTGCCCACAGTCCTGTGAGAGAAGTGCTACTGTTACCTTCATTTACAGATGAGGAAACTTCCATCCAGAAAGGTCACATGGTGAGTAATGGCAGAGCCATTACTCGAGCCCAGGCCTCCAGAGTCCAGAGTTTCAACTCTTATCAACTAAACACCACAAACTGTCATCAAGACACTGTGAGCAGGGTAGTCTAGGATCACAGAAGGAGTGTCTGACTTTGCCTGGGAAAATTTACACAAAGGAATTGACATTTGACCTGGTTCTTAGAGAACTGACCAGTAAACAAGAGCAGAAGGACTTCCACAGAGAGGAGTCACCATGAGGCACCTAGAGGCACAAAATAATAACAGGCAAGAAGCGTTGTCAGACTAACACGTCGGGGACCTCAGGGAGTGGCCAGAAAGGAGTCTGAAGAGAGAGGCAGGGGCCAGTGAGTCAGACACCTCAAAGGCTAGCATTAAGAATTTGGGTTTAATCCTGCCGGCAATTTGGAGCTGCTGAAAGGATGTTAGACTAGGAAACTAACAGTATTTGTGCAAAGAGTCAGTAGAAAATGGACCAGAGCAGGGTTTCGTACTAGACAGGAGGTTGGCCTGTGGGGAGATGCTGGTTACAGAACAGAGAGAGAAGTTAGAGCCTGAACTGAGGCAGTGGCATGGGATAGGGAGAAGCAGAGGGCCTGTAAATGGGAAGAGAGGACAGGAAAGTGACAGAGGGGAAGGATCCGTGTTGACTGCTGGATTTCTCCTGGAGCTGCCCTTGCTGAGATAGGACACATAACCTAGGAGAAGCTGGTTTTCGTTTTGTTTGGTTTCAGGGTAAGGCAGTATGACAAGTGGGGAACACAAGGCCACAACAGACATGGGGGCCTACAGGAAGGTCCATCAAAGGGGGTCCCAAGCTTTCCCAGGGAGGCAACCAGGCCTGGTGAACCCCACATGGCCCCACCACGAGCTTGGCTATTCCCAGCCATGGTCTCTGTGCCGCCACATAATAAGCTGCTCTTCTCAATTTTAGAGTCTCCGGACTGTGGCTCATTAAGGTTTGGACTGCGTTAGTGCTGAACATCCCATAATTGCATAGCTCGCCTGACTCTCTGTCATTAGCTCTCTGTCTCTCTGGGCTCGACCTCTCCTATTAGATTTGCTGCCTGACCCCAGCATAAAACGTCTGGTTAAACAGGGCAGCTCTGGCTGTGCAGTGGGGGCTGCTGCTGCCCCAGCCCCTCCCAACTCCCTATGGTTCAACTGTCCTCAGCCATGAACTGCTAGCTGCCATCTCACTCTGCATGAAATCTCTCCTTTGCAAATATAGATGAGTGAGCCTATTACTCACACAGAGGAAGGGAATTGAAAGTTGAGGTCAAGGCAAATGGACTGGCAGTGAGTCACATTCCCTTCATGGTGGAAAACAACCAGAGTCAGGAGGGTGGAGGGTCTCTGGCCAAGGAACTAGAGAGGCCAGGACTAGGGTTTGGGTTCCTCTGTTCCCATGGTGAGTGGTGAGCTGGAATCTGAACCTGATGCTATAAAATTGTCCCCTGGCCTGAGGAGCATGGAAGGCACCCCTGAAAGAGAATGTGGGTTCTCAGCAGATGCTGAGACTGAGTAGCCCTGCTCATTGCTCTCTGATGGAGGCTTCCTTAGACATCTGGAACGAGGTGACTAAAACCTAAAATCTGAGCTTTCTGGAGTCTAGCAGACTCCAAACACAAAGCCAGAGGCAACCACAATCATCTCAACATACCAACCTACTAGTCGGATGATTTTTTTTTTTTCAAGCTGAAATTATCTAGGGTGGAGTTGGGGTG
The DNA here is from genome assembly GCA_963574355.1 of Loris lydekkerianus. Classification (NCBI taxonomy): domain Eukaryota; kingdom Metazoa; phylum Chordata; class Mammalia; order Primates; family Lorisidae; genus Loris; species Loris lydekkerianus. The sequence continues at coordinate 17,711 of CAUYPK010152733.1, forward strand.
GTAGCAAACTCTCATACCAAGACACTGCAGTATAAAACAGTGCACTCCCTAAAATATTTCCCCAGGACCGTTTGAAAGTCGGAGGGAATTGGCCACTCACACAACAGAAAAAGAGGCAACTACCAACTATAGAGAATCTTCTTTCCGTATACCAAGCACCCTTTGCCTCAGCCCTCAGAGCAGTCTGATGATTGGAGATTACCATCCTCATTTTACAGATGTAGAAACTGAGGCCCAGAGGAATTAGGTAACTAAGATCTGATTGCTAACAGTGATCATCAAGCTAAAATTGATTGAGTGCTTATTAATACCTAGTAGTGTGCTAAGTGCATGATTCTATTGTAATAGTTCACTACCCCTCAAAGCAATCCTAGGATGTTCCCAATATTGAGTTTTGCTGGTTCAGTGACTTGACCAACATCACACAATGGATAAGTGGAAACAAAGGTTCAGGCAAGGTGAGGCTAGAGCCTTTCTCCTAACTACCCTGTTTCCCCGAAAATAAGACAGTGTCTTATATTAAGTTTTGCTCCCAAAAATGCGCTAGGTCTTATTTTCAGGGGATGTCTTATCGTTCCTGTAAGTAGGTTTTATTTTCGAAGGATGTCTTATTTTCAGGGAAACAGGGTATTATGCTATGTTCTTTGGTGGTCTTAAGCACCAAACTGATATTCAAACCCACAAATCCAAATCTGGGTTCTTTCAACCATGTGAGACTACGCTTATAGAACACATTCCCACCTTTTTAAAGTCTGTGATTATTTGAAGATGATGGTGTACCTAGTAATTTTTCAAACCTTTGCCTCATTTCTTTCTGAGGGAGAATGGAGTACATGTTGTTGACCTTCAGGACAAAACTGCTGGTCTTCACCTTGTGATCATAGATCTCTGATGAACTTGTAGCAGAAATACCACTCAAGAAGAAAGCCCTGGAGAGTGTGGAAATAGTGACTCAGTGGGAGTGACCCTCTTAGGACTGCCTCAAGTCTCTGCACCCCCTCATGACCTTGCCCTGCTTTGCCCTTGCCTTGTCTCTTGAACTGGATCCTTCATTCTCCAAAGCCCCTCACTGGAGCCCCTTCAGATGCCAAAGGGAAGAGTTTTCCCAGTTGAGCAGACCAGTGCCCTGGCTGCCAGCTTATTGGTACCAGCTTCTCATCCCCAGCTTCTCCTGCTTACCTGGTGTCCGGTGTCCAATGGGGTAAATAGTATATAGAATATATGCCTACTCTCTTCTTGGCTTGTTTTAATTTCTTCTCACTTAGAATGACACTTAAATGAAAAAAACTCCCAAGTGTAGAATTTGGATTTCTTTGCCTTATCGGTATGCCACTGCTATGTAAAGTGGGGTGTTCTCTATAAAGGAACACATTACTATTTAAAAAAAAAAAAAAAACACTTAAAAACAGCATCCTAAACTTACCAAGCACCCCAATGGGCCAGACGCTGGACTAGGTGCTGCGATTGCAGAGAGGAGATGTGCATATGATCCCCATGAGGGCAGGGTTCTTTATTGCACAAGTTCCCTCCACCTAGGACAGTGCCTGGTATCTCATAGGCACTCAATAAACATTTGCTGAATGATATTAAACAAAATATTATGGCTCATTATATTACATTTGGCATTTTGAGGTTAGCAGAGAGAATTACGGGAGCACAGAGAAGGGATGCTTAACCCAAGCCAGGGCATCTCAGTAGTTTTCTCACATCAATCTTTAAAGAATGCCCTCAAGTTTACCAGAAAAAAAGAACCAGAATTTGTAGAGGGTAAAGTTTCAGACTAAAGAAACACCAGGTACAAAAGAGGGGCGATGTGGACTTACATGCTAGGAAATGGCAAGTTTGTAAGTATGGCCCAAGGGGTGGTGGCAAAGCTAGAAATGACTGGGTGGAAAACTGAAGCTTGTTAGAGTGCCAGGATGCAGGTTTGTCTGTGTAGTACATAGTATTTCATCAATGCAGGTGTTCCCTACCCTCCTTTGAACATTTCCCCTGGCTCTACCATGACACCTGAACAGGGTATACCCCCAGATGTTAGAGGGTTCTGTAATTTCCATCCTAGTCACAAGGCAAACATGAGATCCCTTTGTGTATTTTATAGAAAGGAATGGGAATATCTTGTTTTAGTCAGTGAGGTGGCTTTCCCAGGCCGATGGCACTAAACTAGGATATTTGTGTTCAGTAAAAGGATCAGGCCATCCAAAAGTCATTCAAAGACTTCTAGAATGTGAGATCTGAAAGGGTCCCTGAGGATACTTCTGTCCATTTCCTCATCCTCAGATGAAGAAACTAAAGCTCAAAAAGGAGGGATTGTCCAAGGACAAACAGCAAGTTAGTGGAAGTTTGGCCCCTGCCACCTAACCCACACCCCCACTGCATTGTGCTATCCTGTAAGAAACTTGATGATGAGATAGGAGACCTGTTCTTCCAGTGAACTTAAAAGCAAAGGCTAAAAATATTTCTGAATCACTCTTGCTCAGTAGAAATGAAATGTCTCCCCAATTCTCTGACACCTTCAGCCAATTAAATTTTTGACTCTCACTCAGAGTATTTAAATTAATCAAGACAAATCTCTAGCTTATCCTTTCCCTCCAAACAACAGTTACCTACAAAAACACATGAGAAGAGCTTGCTAAAAACAGAAAAGTGTCTCGGAGAAAGGAACAAAAGCCCAGCTATTTAATTTAATTTCTCATCATCACCCTGAGACTCCCTAGCCAAGGGTTTGCTTGTTATTCACCAAGCATTTATTAAACATATATTCACTCAACAACCACTTACTGAGCTCCCACTATATACGTTCTAATCACAGTCAGGAGCACAAATATGAATCTGACACTCAGGCCCTCAAGATATTTATCATTGAGTAAAGAAGCTAATACACTTCTTCGAAGAGAAGTCGCTATCGGCCTACTCCAGGGCCCGGCTCAAATTAAGTTTTCAGCCCAAAGTGAATCTCGTTTGTGTAAATGAGTGAAAGCGTTTTCTCTATTACAGATAATAGCTACATGAAAACTCCACTGGAAATGGGAGCCTCCAGGATTTACCTACCAGAGGCTTGGTGGGAGAATAAGCTTAAGAAACACAGCCCAGGGAAGAAAGGACTCCACAATGTAGGGAAGGGGCCTAAAGAGGATTGTGATGGTTTCATACCCCTCTCTGGCCTTATTTTCCCCCAACTTATAAAGAAGAGGTTACAAAGATGAGCTCTGAGGAAGGTTCCAGCAACAACATCCAACATGTCTATGATCCCAGTTCCCAGCACTGTATAAGAAGTTAAATCCAACCTCTCTTCTTAAAAATAACTATTAAATCATGGTCCCTCTGTCCTGTCAAGGTTGCACACCCTGTATTTCTGTGGATTTTCTTGGCAAATGGGAGAAGGGAGGGAATTTGATTCTAGCTTTGAGAGGCCTTCCTTTCGGCTTAAACAACAGAAAAATATCTAATTATCCCATTGACAATTATAGTCTGCACATTTCACCACAGGCATAGAAAATGACCCACCAGCAGAAAAGCAGCCACAGACCAGAGGTGCACACATGCAAGTCATTATCTATGTGGAGACAGGCTTGCCTCCAATGGCCCCACCGGCTCAGAAAAGCTGGCTGTCTCCCCATCAAGCCAGGGGGATGTAGAAGGCTGTCTGCCATGAGCCCTGGCTCATCTCAGACACCAAGCTAAACAGAAAGCATGTGAACAAGTGATTCAGCCACAGTGAGTCACAGAGGAAAGCCCCAGGTTGTATATTGATCAGGCCAAGACCAAAGGTAATGAATAAATCGTGAGTTCTAGGAGGGTGGGGACCTTGACCAACTTGGTTTCAAATGTCCCCAAGCATACAGCACCATACAAGGTTCATTATCTAAACTCAATAAATATTTGTAGAATAATGTTGTTGAAGACTAATGAATAAACAATGACCCAAATAAATGAATAAATGATTGGTTTGTATAGTGGCCCAAGAACATTGTGGAAAAGAGAGAGACAGGATGGAGCACTAAACAGCACTCAGGTTTAAGAATCAATTAGGAACAGGTATCCTAGCTGTGCTACTCCTGAGATTTGGACATGTAACTTCACCTCCACAAGTCTCACTTTCCTCATGGGATGGACATTATGATGTGCTGCCCAGATTCCCCTTTACAGAAGGTTTTATTGCCCCAGCTGCTGGGAGTGTTTAGCCCACAGCCTTCAGCTGTCAGGCCTTCCAGATGGTCATGCCCTTCCTAGAGCTGCTCACTTATTAAAAGAAAAACTTTAGATAAAACAAATTTAAAAGTGTTTAGCCGAGCAAAGGGCAATTCATGAATCAGGCAGCATTCTGAGCCAGAGAGGCCAGTGAGCTCCCTGCATGGACAGGGAAGACAGGCTGTATCCAAAAAGAAAGAAAGAAAATGCATGTGATTGCCTAAAGTGGAAAGACTAGTTAGAGGTTAGTTGGCAGTTTCTGATTGACAAAGTCTCTAGCTTCCTTTTACTGATTACACTAGGCTTCAGTTTGCTTATACAGAAACTTAAAGTGCTGAGGAAGCCCTAGTACAATGGCCTCCCAATTAAAAAACCTCTTAAATACACTCTGTAGACAGATAAAAGTAGGACATAAAAGGCCTGGCCATTTCAGCCAATGAAAAACAACTGTGGTTCCAAAGCTCCCTGTGAGGTCAGCTAAGGTCACCAAGCCAACATTGCAGCTCATCTTCACCCTCAGTCCTGCTTCCTTCCTCTCCATGCCACTAGCATTAATCCCAAACGTGCTCCCTAATAACCACCTTGAACTCTTAACTCCACTTCAAAGACTGCTTCCCAGAGAACCAACCCTATGACCTCTTGTTTGTAAAATACAGGTAATAAGAATTATACTCATAGGCCACAGTGAAGACTCAATGAGTTGCTGTGCATGGCATTAGCCAGCTGATAGCAAGAGCTTGGAACTGTGAGCCAGCTTTATTATGGAGGTTATAAAGGCCCATCCATTAAGCAATATTGCCACCTCGACCTTTCACTGGCAGGGACCCAGAGAGAAAATAACAAGATGCCTTAGCTTGAACTGTGGGCAAGAGAAGAAATGAAAGGAAGTGAGAAAGGAAGGGGACATCTGGACTTAGCCCTGAGTGGACCCTGGCCTCCAATTAACCCCCCAGAAACCTTCCCATAAAGACAGTTAAATCAAAGGACTGGGCTATTAGGATTCCTGTAGAAAAAAGGACCAGGCTTTGATGGTGGAGGGCACAGCCCTGGGAGTGTGCAGACAGGTGCATATAGCTGAGTTCCAGCAGCACTACCATGCCCTGAGCCAGCAGGAACTTCTGTTGGAACTTCCCAGATGGAAAGATGACCAGAGACCAAATCCAGAGACCAAGGAACAAATGAAGACCAGCCAGGGACATAGCAGCCACTGTCTCCTGCTGTCCCGGGAGCTCATATCTGGTCCCCTTCACTCCTACCAATAAATCCTTGACCTTCTAGGGAGGAACCTGAACTTGAGATTGCAGCATTATTCACTAGTTGGTGGGGGTGGGTGAGTGGGTAGGATCTTTACTATCATTGGTGGCCTGGGAAAGTGAGGGTTGTGCACTACAAAGGACTGATCTTCTTTCCTGGATCCCTGCACTTACATTACCATTTAAAGCAGTTATCATTCCATCATGTTATAGAAGATAAAACTGGTGCTCACACAGGTTAAGCAGCTGCCCAAGGTCACAAAGCTGGTAGGAAGTGAGCTAGATTTGAACTCAAGTCTAATTCCAAGGTCTACAAGTTTTCAACCACTTAGGCTAACATTAAAGATTCTAAGAGAATGGTATAATTATTTTATTGCTTTCAAATATAAACGTGTCCTAGCAGATTTGGATGCAATCAGAGCTGAGGACCACTGCACCCCATCAGACCACCTCCCATTGCTCATGCCAATTCAGCCTGGGATCATAACCCCTAGCCTGGGGGACCATTGCTTCCTACCCCCTGCAATCTCCCAGAAGTCTGCACCTAGAACAGGCCTTTTGCTGCTATTTTCCCATGGGAATCTCAAATGCTAACGGCCTAACCCACTTGATTCACCCAGACTACTGGAATATTCCATGTAACACAACAGTACTTGTTTATTTATTTATTTATTTTTGTACATGGAGGTGAACAACAGCACTGCAAAATGAAATTCAGCGTCAGTGGAACACAACAGAAGGAAGTCAATTATCCAACATTAATTATTTACCTGGAGACAATAACCATGGTGTTATTCCCCATGAGGGAGGCCTCTGAAGCTTGGAGCAGGAGGAAATAAAAGGTGGCTGATTGTCTGCCTATAATGTGGCATCAGATTGAACAAATTAGCATCTCTGATATTTTGTAAGTACATATGGGCCATCTCTGTGAACCTGGCCTATACACACACCCCCGGAACATGTGTGATTAGCAGGTTGATAGGCCCAGGGATTACATTCTCCTAATGTTCTGGGCAGTGCCAAGCTGTGACCATGTTAAGGTAAATACATCCCTCTCTCTGCTGCTCACCCTGACCTATCAGAACTGTAAGGATGAAGACATTGTGAAAAAGAAAAAAATTCACAGATTGCCACTTTTATGGCCAGCCATAACTCTTTCAGTTATGTTAGTCTGGGGTTTTCTTTTCAAGCTATTCGCTCAGCACGATCAGTCAGAAATCCTACTCTTCCTCTAAAAGAGTAATAATTTGATTCCTAAATCACTTTTATGTGATTTAATTTCCTGTCATCCTTGAAAATTCAGAGGAGGTTCAAAGTAGGGAAGAGGAAGGGAGAGATGAGTAGTTCCCAGGGTCCCAAGCAGGATCAGGATCTTTGCACCACATTCTCTACACAGGGGACCTATGCCTCCTCTGCAGAAGGAGAATTTAACATGAACTAAGCAAATCCTACGTGCCAGGCAGGTGCTTTATTCATATTATTTTAAAGCCTCCTAACAACACAATGATATAAGTATAAATTATTCCCATTTTGGAGATGAAGAAACTGAAGACCAAAGTTACATCTAATAAGGAACATAACCGAGAAGCAAGTATAGGCCGTCAGGCTCCTAACTACTGCCCTGAACTGCCCTCTGACTATGGCTCCCCCAGTGCCAGCACAGGCTCAGATGTGACCATCTCAGGACCACAGGTGTGTGTGGAAGGACACAGTCCCCAACCTACTCGATGCATGGGTCAGGGCAAGGAGACTTAGACTTCACTTCTTCCAGAGTCGTTCCACTTTTTCGTAGTTTAGAATATTAGGTTGCTAGGAGTGTCTGTGATTCCTTATGTTCCAGTCTTCTGCTGAGGGTAAAGGATTATGAGAAGGATTTCTGGAAGAATTCCTTGAGATCACCCACACATAAAGGACAGTAAACAATGGTCCCCCATGTAGCTCTCAATGTGTGACAGACACTTTGCATTTACAAATTCATTTAATCCTCACATTAGCCCTATGATGGAGGTGCTATTGCTATTGCTGCCCCTGTTCTCAACCTGAAGAAATGGAGGAGCAGCTGGGTGGGCTCCAGACTTGCACAGGGCACACAGCTGGTATGAAGTGGAGCCCAGCTTTGAACCCAAGGGGTCATGTGTCCAATACATGTGATACAGGTCTGTATCTCACCATCTCCAAATTGTACCTTAGAGGTGCGGCATGCAAAGATAACTGGGTCCCCACATGCTCCCTTATTTTCAGCTTCCAGCTGCATGGGAAATTCTTAATTACATTTCTAATGGTGTTTGAGTCCTCAGGAACATGTATGAACTGTATGTCACGTCCTAAATCTTCTTTTGGTCGGCAGTTATGGCTTTGGGGGGGAGCAGCTTGGTGCCTGCACACAGCATTAACCTGGTTCCAGCAGACCTTTACAAACAATAATCTTTTCTGATTTTAAAAGCAGCACATACTCAAAAAAACTTACTCAATAATAAAAAAAAAAATGTAGAGATCGATGATGTAGTAAGTTCAAATCCCTGGTAACTCAGGTAAGGGATTGAGGATAAAGATTAAGGTGTTAGTGACACATATAATATGTACAACAAAACTTCACAAAACAAAACAGTGATTTAACAGTCTTACAAAGGCTACTTGGATTCTGTTGTCTCAAGACAGCCCCTCAGAATTTCTCAGGAAAATAAAAAAGGACTAAGCAGAATCCCTAAGCACCCTAAAATTACCAAGTTCTTCCACAGACAAATCTACATGAAAGTGACCAACTGTCCAGATTTACCCAAGACTATGGAGTTTCCAGGGACACAGGACTTTCATGCCAAAATAAAGACCATCTTCAGCAAACTCCAACAGCTGGTCAGCCTGGATCTGGTGCCCTGGTACTGTCACCACTGGTTCCGGTTTGAGTCCAGGACCAGTCAGGTGAAATCTACACCAACCTCTCCAAACCTTTCAGCTATGTGCAGGCCCCTCTGGAGGCCCAAGGTCTCTCCTTCTTCAGATAAATGTCCCTAAGCTCTTCTCAGCTCACCACCGTGGCCTCTTTTTCAGCTCTGTGTATGCCTCCCTGCCCCTCCCGCACTGCTCAAGTCAGAACAGCAAGCACTACCCAGGGACAAGCTCCAAGCTCAGTTCTCTCCTCAGTGTGCTAGGGGAAAGAGAAGACGTCCAAGGGTAGACTGGCACCTTGCAAGAGGCTCAGAGAGGGCCTACCCAAAGAACCCCTGTGGCTCTGGCCCCCCACCCAGATGTGATCAGGAACCTCTTCTGGGGTCCTATATCCTAACAGTACATTCCACTTGATTTTATTATCTGCCTCCACTTCAGACTATAGCTCTTCGGGGGCTGGGAGCTCCCTGATACCTCCATGTCCCAAGGCCAAGTTCCATTCACATTTGCTAAGTGAATGTGGCATCTCCCGTACTTCATTCTAGGCTCCCCCCAGGCCAGTGTGGAGAAATGGGACCATCTTCAGCCTCAGGATCCGGGTGCTCGGCCTCAGCCAGCTGTAGGACTTACCGTTGCCCTGGTAGGGGGATGGAGTCTAGGTGGCGGCCTCCAGGCAGTGCCATCATGTTGATCCCAATGTGCAGCAAGGCCTGCCCACAGCGGTCAGGACCCTGTGAAAACAGAGGGCAGGACAGCTCAATGAGGCCCCAACTCAAAGTATAATCACTTTCTCACCTGGATATAGGCTGCAAGGAACTAAGGCAAACATGAATAAAAGGCCTCCTAGATCTCCTCTCCTTTTGAATAAGTTTGCACTCCACAGACCTCACACTAGTAAGGCAGAACAAGATTTGATCTTGTTTCTAAGTTCCTAGTCTGCTATAAACCTCCACAATCCCTTCTTATGTCCCATCGCCAAACATTTAACTGGTCCATTTGGTATGTGCCAAATATTAGGACACACAGGCTAGAAAATATTGCATAGGATATACTTGCACTTAAAAAGTACCTCTGATTTATCTAAGATAAAGATTTAACTGGGCATCCTATATTATTTGCTAAATCTGTCATCTCTACATTCTAATCCCCTAACTCTATCCATCATAGCACTTGGTTATTCACTGTGATTATACCTAAGGCTGTCAAAGCAATGTGACCCCATAATGGGCATAGTGGTTGTTTTCCCAAATCCACCTCACTTTAGATCAGCGGTTCTCAACCTTCCTAATGTCACGGTCCTGTAATACAGTTCCTGTGGATCGTGACCCACAGGTTGAGAACTTCTGCTTTAGATGATATAATTTCACCCAAACCATCAGTGGTTAGTTCAGAAATAGACATGTGACTCAATTCAGGCCAAATAGTCCTCCTAGGAAAAGTTTTCTTTCTTCCAACAGAGAGCCATAGTATCTGTCTCTACTATTGAACTTGAACATGGAAACATATACTTGGTTGTTATTAAAGACCATCTTGCAACCATGGGAGGAGCTAGATGGAGAGCAAAGTTAGCACACAGAAAAAAATAGCTGGGCCCTTGATCACTGAGACACTGAATGAACCAGTGCTGGGATCTGGCTCACTCGAGGCTTCCTACTGCCTAAGATAATAAAAGTTCTTGTGATTTAAGTCAGTCTGAGTGAGAGTTTTTGTTCTGCATAGCCAAAAGCATCCTAACATATAATATAAAAGGGAACCAGCTTCCAGAGCCTCCTATCCCAGCAGTGAGGACACATTTGGCATGCCTATGTCTCACAGGTTAGATCAAAACTTGCTGCCTACCTGCTCCTCCTTTCTTGCCTTGTCTTGTCCCTTCTCTGCCCACGGACATCCTTTCTCCATATTCTTCTTTTTATTTCTCTGTTGCTCTCTCTGCCAGCTCCTCAAACCAATAAATAAGTCCTCCTTGAGAAAAATGGACATTCTGGCACCTTTACCTGGGTAGAACAACAGAGGATTCCTAACTGTGATTACAAGTGACCCATATAGAAAAGAACAGACAAGGAAGATTTTAACTGTGATGAGGCTGAACATAAAGTAACCCCTGATGATGATGGGAAGAAAGAATAAAATGCTCAATCTGGGGAGGCAGAAGCCAGAATAAACCAGATAATTCCAGACATTCACTGCCATTGTCTGTTTCCTTGTCTGTGGGCCCCACTAGACTGTGAGCCCGGCGTTGAGCCAAGGGCTGGGCACTTAGCCTGAACTCTGTGTGTCTGTTCAAGGAATAAGTGAAATGATTTGTTAATACATTTATGTTGAGCCTCCCTCTGCATCTGTAACTGAGGATACTACTAGGTAACATCTATTTTATAGGGCTATTACAATGATGGCATGAGATAGGAAATGTGGAAGTATTGGGCCAGGGTAAGCTAAATAAAAGTAGCTGTTATTATTATTAGGCTCTTAGAGTCTGCTATGTGCTATGTCCTGTGGTCGGCTATGATAAGAGAGATGCAGACAGTGAGATAGACCAGGTAAAGCCCTCAGCAGAGTGACAGTGCTCAGAGAGCATGGTAACGTCTCATCACCATTGCAATTTCTATCACTATCGTAATTATTGAGAGAATATATTTTTGGAACTTAGCAAGCCAGCAGTCTGAAAAGGATGGCATAGAAGAAAAAGCTAGAAACAACAAAGGGAGGCATTTGTTCTTCCTTTGATATGTTTGACTAAAATACAAAAAGGACAATATCGACTTTTCAGGATAAAAGCTAAGATGTGATTCAATGGCAGTGAGCAAGCGAATTTTATTTTACTTTCATTTTTATTATGGAGGCAAAGTAAAACTGTTGAAGAGGACATTGAAGCCTGAGGCAGGTGAGGAGACAGGAAGGAAGCTCCTAGGCCCTTCCAAGTTTGACCCAGTGGGATTCCCTAGGGTGGAATATAGCATACCATGGAATAAAAGATGAACCTCTGGATCTGATTCAAGTCGGATCTGAGGGACCCAAGAAAGGGGAAGTTGTCATGAGCAGAAACTTAAATGCAAGAAAATGTTCTGAATTTCTAAGGGACAGATTTTACAAACACAGTTCAGTGACCACGAATTCTTCAGCAAATTCTGGATCACTGATCTGTGAACCCTTCAGAATGAAGTGGTGAGCACAAGAAGCCAACCAGACCACAGTAGAGACAAGTCACTCCAAAAACGTTTCCTTCCTGTCCATTAGGAGCCTCTGAGTTCTTAATGGAGGGGTGTGCAACGAGCCTAAGTATCTTGCTATTTGTTAAAGCACCCCAGTGAGAGGCCCTCATTCATCCTTTACATCCATAGCTTCCCAGCAGTGACTATAAGGTGGAGCCTGCCAGCTAACAAAACCTCGCTCCATGTGATCGCACATGTTCCCAGAGCCTGGAGAGGTACCCTGAAGACATCTGGGCTGCATATGTACCACTACCCCATTCCCAAGCTGTATTATTCATGGCCACCTCTTTCCCCCAGTGGGACAAGACTACTTGATGTCTGAAACTACATCTCATTCAGCGTGAGAATGGGCACAGCACCCAACACAATGGCCTGCATGGCCAAAAGCCTGGGCTGTGAACCAGGTTAGCTCTCAGTGGAACCACAGCTTAAGTTTCTGGGGAGGAGGGAGAATATCTGGAAGGTGAGACAGGGAATGGCAGGAGTTTAACCCATCTGATATTTATAAAGTTTCTACAGCAGTATCAATAATAATAGTAGGTAATATTTATTGAGCATGTACTAGGTGCTAAGAACTATTCTCATGTAGTATTAATTCTTTCAATCCTATCATCAGCCCCTTGTTAGAGATGAGACCTCTGAAATTCAGTAAGCAGCACAGACTAGTAAGTGACACGGGAACAGAATCCAGGTTTTAGAATTGGAGGGGAGATGCTGGTGCCCGTGAAGATGGTGAGAGTAGCAAACAACCAACATGTGTCCAGCATATTTTAGAAAATAAAAATGTAAGTTTATTTTATATTAGAGAGAGGGAAGAGAGTGGGGGGAAGAAATGAGAAAGAGAGAGGAGAGAGCAGAGAGCAGGGAGTGAGGGAAGGGAAGATGGGGAAGGAGAAAAGGAGCAAGAGAATGGCATGGGATCCCCAAGGAAGAAGGCCAGCCACGTGTCCAGCGTTTGCTAACAGGACACACCTCGCTCCAGTGGAACCTTCCCAGAACTCCCATCACTCTTCCCTCTCTCCAGCACCTCCCACTGCTCTCACCTCCCAGACTATGGGTCCTCCAGGAAATGGAAGAACATCCCTCAGAAAAAAGAAGCAAACACTACAGTCAAATGGAGGGAGAAAGAAGGGCACAGACTGTGGGACATTTCTATTTTGTTTCTCATTTATTGGCGATTTTTGTGAAAGTCATATGAACAAAGATGGGCCCTAAAGGCATGGATGGGGGGCAGTAGACCATAGTCCCAGATAAAGCTGTAAAGCATCACTAGTTTTACAAAGATACCTATTTTCAGCCTTCGGTGGTAGGATCATGTCCACTGAAAAGCTCCATCTTCACTCTGATGCCTTTGCAGCCACCCCCTCCCACTCCCCAAAGTCTTACTCATCCCGTTGAACAAAGACCTGGAGACCTAACCCCCTTCAAAGTTACACAGCATGTCAGGAAACCAAGACTGGATTCAAGATAACCCTTAGCCTTGTGCTACATGGTCTCATGAAAAAGCACATTAACTTTGGAGTCTGATAGATTTAAATCCTGATGCCATATCTGGTAAGTACATGACCTTGAGAAAATTATCAGTCCACTAAAAATATGGTTCCTGCAGTTATACCTACCTCCCAAGAACTTCATGAGGATTAAATAAGATTACTTGCATAAGTCCCTGACATTGTGCTCGACACATGGTAGTGTCAAAGGAGTGTCCTTCACCTTGGAAGCAGGAGTTGAGAAATATATATACCAAGGCAGAGATGCTGCTTTGCCCATTCAGAGAGGTGAAAAGGACAAATGAGGGAGTGAGCAGGAAAGAGGAAACCCCTTCAGCGCCTCCCGAGGGCCCTTCCTGACTCAGTGAGAATCCCACCTGATCCTTGCTTCTTCAGGCCTCTGAGCTGCCTCTCTTCCACCAGGAGGGGCTGGTTTACAAAAAGGACTTGAAGCTGGAAGTGTTTCTGATTTAACTCAATGCCTGCTGTGACAACAGTTCCATTTGGACAGCTCATTTCTGCTCCCACATCCCATTAAAGGCAGCCCTTGCTCACCTCCATTTGGCTAACGAGACTGGGCTCCTCGAGGAAATGGGGGCGATTTACAGTAAAGTATTCAATTAGAAACAGACACAGGGTGGTTTCTGCCATTGTCTAATGGGCTGATCCAGGTACAGCACAAGGCATGGCTGGGATTGCTTCATCTGTAGAGTCCATTAGGGCTGTCAACACAGGAGGGACAGTAAATATTGTGGAAAGCAGTTAAGTTTCAGCAGAGGCACTAGGTACAGAGAGAAGAGTGCTGGGGAATCAGAGAAGAATGGGACAGGGACAGGCCAATGTGGCTATAATTCTTTTTTCACAAAGGCTTCAGAGAGTGCAAGAGCTGGAAGCAACAGGCTGTCTTGTCACCTATCACTATAAATCACTCTACCTTTAGGGTGGAAAAAGCCCTCACAGAGCACTGCTTTGCTGAGGAAGAAATCAGGGTTCTTCTGATGTGTCAATATCTGTTTCTCCATGTGTAAAATGGGAAAAATATAAACTCAACCTCTCAAGACTGGTCCCCTAACATATGAACCCACTTCCTGCAATTGAGAAGTCTGGGTGAAGGGAAAACCTGCCTCCCAAGATAGACTGAAAGGTCGGGTCCATGTGTACTAACACATGACTTAGGTCCCACCAATCAGACACACACAGAGGATGCACATGACCTAGATCTCACCAGCCAGGTACATGGAGAAGAATGTGGCCTAGGTTTCACCATTCACGGACACGGAGCTGGGAGCTTGAGACAGGGAGGAGATTTCTTTCTGCAGCCTGAGTGGCTGCAATAGAATCAAGTTCACCTGCACCTGGCATGATGCCTACACCTTAAAATGGCCCTAAAATTGATGCTTTTGTCCATTTTGCCTCCCCTAGTCTGTGCCAAATGGATAAGATTTAGAATCCAGAGGCTAGCTTCTAGATGTCTAGCCAAGAATTTTGCTGGATGTGGCCCTTTCCCTTGTCCTCCATATTTTTCCGTCTCCACTAGCACTTCCTTGGTCAAGGGCACTGTCATCTCTCACTTAGCCCTCTCCAAGAGCATCCTAATGGGTTCCTTCCTTCTCCACCTCAGACTTGACCCTCTCCAAACCATTTTCTGCACAACAGAGAGATCTTAAGCAAAAATATAATCATATTCACATCAATCCACTGTTTAAAATCCTTCAATGGCTTCCTGTTGCTACTAGGACAAAGAACAAACCTTCTGTGGCCTACTTGGCATGCATTGATCTGGCCCCTGCCTACCTCACTAGCCTTTTGTCCTGTCCCTCGCAGCTCCCCATCCATCCTGACTGCCATTTCTCCTTTCGGCAAGCCATGCCTCCCCCTCCAAGCACTTTCGTGGAAACTCCTTCCTTTAGCAGGCTTGCCTCTAACTTCCCTCACCAAGTTATCCCTATTATTCTTCAGGACTCAGCCTGGCCTGGCCTGTGGATTTAATCAAGTCTTTCATTATTTGATTCCACAGCCCCTTCTATAGTTCTCCTTCATAGAGATTATCACAATTATTCGTAAATAATTAACTGTGACAAGAGGAGCTAATTGTTTTCTCTTGAGGGTCCCAGGGCAAGAAACAGAGATCTGACCTGCTCACTGCTGGGTCCCCCATGCCTGACACTTGTTGACTGGGTGAGTTCCTGTTGAAGGAGCTTCCACTTCCTCGCTGATAAACTGGAGACAACGGTAATTATTTTCACGGTGGTATGAGCATACAGTGAGACCATGTGGGAGGCCTTTTGGATACCATACGCATTGTACTGAAAGGGCTCTACATTCAAACATCCACTAAGAGAAAGCCACCTGTCCCTCTTGAGTTCTTATAGTCCTCCATTGGTCACACCCACCTGGCAGCCTCCCTCCCCACCCCTCCTCTGTGTTCAGCAGGTTCTTCCAATGGACAGAGAGATGGATCAATGGACAGTCACAAGGCTGTAAGAAAACCACAATGACAGGTAACCAGGGGAAAGCTGAGGGGCCCAGGGACAGAGGACTTTGAAGCACAACCCGGTCAGAAAGGAAAGTGGAAGAAGGGGGGCCCAGGAAGTTTCTCAGGTCATGATACCAACACTAAACTTAAAAAAAGAATGTGGGAGTAGCAGAGGAAGGAAAGGGGCTGGAAAGAAGAGAGTACAGGGCAAAGGGAGGAGCATGTGAAAAACACAGAATCATGAGGATGGTTAAGATTAGGGAAGTCCAAGTGTTTCTAGAAGGCACCTTCTGTGCTAGTTGTGGAGTTTCCAGGAAACTATCCCAGTAGTGTGGGAATGTAGAAAATGTACTGGTCACTTTTAGCTGGGGGAGTAGAACACTTCTTAGAAGAGGTGACATGTGAGCTGGGCCTCATGTACAGAGTAAGGTCTTGCCAGGTGAAGATAGGCCAAGGGCATTCAGGGCCAAGAAAGCAGTATCAGCCATGGTAAGGAGACCAAAATAATGTAACAAGTATTTAGGGACCAAATCCTTCTAGGAGGCTAGAAGGAAGGTGCTTCTATGGTCTGGACTATGAAATAAACGGATTCTTTAGACTATTATATGGGTGATAGGGAGCCATTGACAGTGTTTGGGCAGGGGAGAGAAATGATCAGAGTGAAATTTCAGTTCCTGTGGTGAGAAGTGGAGCAGACAGAGTGAGATCAGCAACGGGGGTTCATTTAAAAGGCAGGTACAAGTTTCAAAGGGAGCACTAATTCTAGAAATGGAGAGACAGGGGCCCAGGGGTGAAAGGGAAGGCTGTGAAGAGCTTTGGGAGGTAACCACAACACTTCTCCCTCCCCACCCCACTCTGGGCCTCTGTGTGACCTGTGCAAAGGTGGCAATAGTCAGAAATATCTCAGTACTGCTAGCTGGGGTGGCTGGCATGCTGCAGCAATCAGATACTTTAAGAACCCTCATTCCCAAGGGAGGCACAAGAATCCAAGCAAGCTGCTGAACGGATCCAGCCTCATGAAATATAGAGAGCTCTGACTCCCTGGAGAAAGCCCCAAGAGCCACTTACAGCTGCCAGGGGACAGAGCCCAGCAAGTAGGCAAAGCAGACCTCAGGACTCACAGAGTATGTCCCTATCCCCTCTGGGCCCTGAAAACCTTGATCAGGTAAGGAGGCCCCCTCCTAGACCTCAGCTTTGCTCCTCAACTCTGCAACCAGAACAGTTTCAGCAAACTACAGACAAGGTCCCACCCAAGCCTCCACCTGATTAATTGGGTGCGTCTACTTTCTGGGCCTTACCTAGAAGGCAACTGGAGCCTCACCTACACAAATACTGTGGACTTGACACACCTAAAATTAGAGCTCCCTGGAGAAATCCAGGCAGCCTTCTGGAAAGAGCCCACATCATGTTCCTAGAGCATGGGAGCCTTAGGGATTATGTCCTTGTGATGGTAACAATAGCAACAACAGCAAGGAAGAAAAGGAGGCAGCAGAGAGGGAGAAACACCTACTGGGTGCTCCAAACCCTTTACATTTAGTCCACTAGCCCCATGAGGTAGGTCACACTGTTATAACCCATCTCTTCCCCAGTGAAGAGATGAAAGCACAGAAGTTAACATGGGCGGATGGAGAGAGACATTCAGAAGATGAGGAAGAGACTGCCTGAGGTCACACAGGACCCCAGCCTGGGGACGTGCAGGCAGGTTTCCTCATTCTCGTAAACTCCCATGCAAAATCCAAATAAGGCTTTGCCGGGTTGGAAACTAGTGAGAGCCTCAGGATGGTTTACCATAGGAACTTATTGGAGCCTCACTCCTCATCTGTAAAACAGGGGTGGTTATGCCTGTTTTTTCTCCTGTGCTGTGGTTATCAAGTGCAGAAAAATACTGTGGGCAGGGAAATTTAAGAGTCCCAGTCAGATTCCACTCAGCCTGAGAATGGAACAGGCAGATTGACTCATTTGGACCCACGAGTACCCAGAGGTCAGAGATAGGAGCCCAGTCTCTGGCTGTCCCCCATTGAGGCCCATGTGTCCCAGTACCTGATTTATGCAACAACCCATCTTCTAAATGTCTCCACCTTGTCAAGCCAACTCCAAGGCAGCCTCCCCTGAAGGAGCATGTGTGGCTATCCCAGAGGGAAGCTCATGTTCCCAGAGTCAGAAAAGCCATAGCTGTCCCCACCTTATGTCTCTGGTGGGTTCTACTGCCTGTGAGTCTCTGACCATCCAGCTGCCCATCAGAAGAGCTCCCAGCCCTGAGTCACACAAGGAGCTGCAGTAACCAGCATTCTGGGAGCTGGCCTTGAGTTCCAAATTTTCTAAAGGTCAAAGTGAGAATCAGGTGCCCAGACTTCAAGACCTCAGGTCAGGTGCAGGCCCAAGGGAAGGCTGGCTGAGCCTTTGATCTGCCCTGATGTCTGAATTCTGTGGGTTAAGAATACAGATTTCAGGACTAAGACTGCCTAGGTTCACATCCCAGCTCCATCAGTTATTATCTGCACAACCTTGGACATTAGGCTTTTTTACCTACAAAATAAGACATATAATAAAGACAAAGTGAGAATGCTGCACACATCAGTAAGATTACATAGGTGAAGTGCCCAGCACACAGTAGGTGTTCATATAAAGATTTATTCTATCTCTCTTCCTCACTTGAGGACAGTGCCTAGTGGTAGGGAGGCAGCCATACAAAGTCAGTCTGCCACCTCCTGAACTCCAACTATTCAACTGCCTTTTACTCTTTAACTTTTTAATTATCCTTTCTTACTTTCTAACTTTTCCTGATGTGAATGTTAGCCAACTGCTCAATGTTCCTTAGATTAGATTTGCAAAAAGCGAGAGACCTCGCCCACTGGGCCCAGGTCCCAGGGTGCTAAAATTAACAATCAGTATACTTAAAGCTAATGACTTACTGGTTGTGACTGCCACGAATAGACATAACTCTCAGATAAAGGCCATTAGAGAAAATTGAATAGCTCCAATGTGGTGAAAATTTGGATACATCTTGTTTCATAAATCATACTCAAAGTTCACACTGGGCAAGCTATTTCCCTCTCTGAGTCATGATGAGAACCCAGGTTGAAAGGGTCTATGTACCCTTGGGAAAAGGACATAAGAAACAGAATTGTACAATCTCTTAGTTTGATGATTATACTTTTCTCTTCTAAAGTCATGAGCAGATGACAGTGCTATAACAGCAATGATAATCCACTCTTCTCTGATTATACATCTTCCCCAAGTCCTCCAAACTGGAGTTTGCTCAATTTTGCTAACTTTGGAAAGGAGGTAGGGTGGTGAGGATTGGGAAATCCAAAAGTGGAGGATTGGGATTCCAGTCCCAGTTTTGCTTCTTACTAGGACTCTCAGATCCTTAGCTCCTTCGTCTGTAAAACAGGAATAGAACTTATTCTCAGGGTTATTGTTAGAATCACATAAGATCATGTAGCCTGCATGATACCTCAGAGAAAGTGAAGTTATAATACCAGAAGCTACTTTGACACAAGGGGCTAGTTAAGGGTACCACAGTAGGTATCAGCTTTGTGCCCAATGAAGGATCCATTCCACCCAGATTTTAGGTCCAAAGAGCTGCTTCCTACCAAAGAGGTTTAAAGAATGGACTATATTAAGTGTATCAGAAAGAATCAAAGCCCACTAAAAAAAAAACCCTAGTAAATAGACATTGCATGTTTGAATGTTTGTTTCCCCTCCTAAGTTCATAGGTTGAAACCTAACCCCCATTGTGGGAGCTGGGGCCTTTAGGGCTAATTACAGGC
>CAUYPK010152737.1:0-11550 GCA_963574355.1 Loris lydekkerianus
AGTAGGGCTGAGTACATTGGATACTTTTTCTTCCATTCTTGAGATACTTTACTAAGAAGAATATGTTCCAGCTCCATGTTATACTTTTTTTAATGCTAGTTTTCCAGGTCCTCTCCTCTCTGGCGTGCCAGGGGTCATTTGCCAGGCCATTTTGTCCTTCTCTTTTCATTAATCTGGCCACTCAGGCCCACCCAAATTTCAAGAGACCAAGCACGGATGATGGGAAAGGTAGGATAGCGTCTTAGTCTATATGGCCTGTTATTGCAAGCTACTATATGGTGAGTGACTTATAAATAACAAATACTATTTCTCAGGCTGGAAAATCCTAGATCAAAGTACCATCAGATTTGGTGTCTTCCTTGCTGGTTCACAGGCTCCGTGTTGACTTCTTGCTATGTCCTCACAGGGCTGGACAGCAGAAGAGAACTCTCTGGGGTCCTTTATATAGTCCCACTAATGGCACCATCAGGGCCCATCCTCATGACCAAATCACCACCTAACAGCCCCAACTCCAAATCTCGTCACTTTGGGGGTTATGCTTCAACATAACGACCATCATGGGGACACAAATATTCAGCCTATAGCAGAGAATGAATGTTCACTGCACAGGAATTTTCACGGCTGTGGGGAGTCCTGAGTTGTGTGTAGACCTTCACTCCTCTGCTCTGAGTCATCTCAGAAGCTGCTTCATTCAAGGGAAGAAGGTAAAATTAGGGGGTGTTCCTTTGGAACATTTAGGTGACTCTTGTAGATACAGAATAGCCTTGAGCTATAACCTCACGAGGTCCCTAGTCAGGTCCATGTGTCTGCTTTTGACCAGACCCAATGGATTGCCCTGTGTCTTGTCCGAGCCCTTCCCACCTCTTTTCTGGAGAAACCAGCATTGGGGGTGGAGCGTGGGAGTCACTGTTTATCTTGGTGGGCCTCATTTGAACTGGACACTGATGCTTTATTTGCCCCTCTTTTTAGTTGGTCCAGTGCTCTCCCTCCATCCCTTGGTCTGCCAATGATTTTGATCTCTGCTTCCCAGCCCCTCTGGGATCATAGGAGAGCACTGCTTCCCCCTTGCCTGCCCAAACCTAGGGGCAGCAGCAGCTGGCCATGGCTGGTGTGCATGGCTGCAAGTCCCATCAGGGCAAGGCCTAACCAGTGGGTTAGAGCTTCACTTCTCTTCCAAGTGGGGTAGTTCACTGAGTGGGTGAACCTGTTAAAATAGGTATAGCCTGTGCCAAACTCAACTCGAGGGGTAAGAATGAGGCAGCTGTACTCGCTGGCTAGCCCAGGCTGGTAAAGCATAATAGGTATAAACAAAAATGGATTCAGATTCAAATTCCCTTGCTTCCTGGACATGCTAACTTAGGCAATACTTTTACCTCTCTGTGTCCCAGTTTCATGCCTGTTCACAAACTATGCACATTTTACGGGTTTCGACGATTTTGTTTTGAGAATTGAATGAACTAATGCATTAGATTGAAACACACATAATTGTTTGTATTCAATTAATTTGACCTATAAAAATGACAAAAAGTATTATGAAAACATGACCTAATAGAAGAAATTTCCTTCAAATATAATGATATGGACATGTTGAAAGAAAAAGACTTTAGAAAATCTGCATTATACAAATATTAATCAAAAGAAAATAGGACTATCATGTTAATAAATGTGAAAATCCTCAACAAAATATTAGCAAATTCAATGTAGCCATATATGAAAAAAGAATCATATACTACGCCAAGTGGGGTTCATTCCAAGTATGCAAGATTGGTTTAATATAAAAATTATATGATCATAGTAATTGATACAGAAAAATTGTTTGACAAAATTCAATACTCATTCATGATAAAAACTCTCAACCAGTTAGGAATAGAGGCGAATTACCTCACCTTGCTAAAAAGCATCTGTAAGAAATCTACAGCTAACATTATACTTAGTGATGAAAGACTAAATATTTTCTCCCTAAGATTGAAGTAAGGCAAGCTTGTCTACCACACATTTTCAGCATAGTCCTGGAAGTTCTAGCCATTGCAAAAAAGAAATTAAAGGCAGATAGGTTGGAAATGAGAAATAAAATTATATTTAAAGGTGTCATGGTTTGTATACATAGAAAATCCTAAGATACCTGCAAAAAAAATCCTCCTAAAACTATTATGGAGGCTTTATAAAATCACAGGATACAAAAACCAATTGTCTTTTTGAAATTTGTATTGAACATGTGGGCACCAAAATTAAAATACAATGCTATTTATAATCACGCAAAACTCCTTACTTATAAGTACAGCAAAACATGCACAGGACTGGTAGGCTGAAAATTATAAAAAATCAGAAGATCTAAACAAATGGAGAGACACTCTGTGTTCATAGGATTAGCTCAACACAGTAAAGATACAACACAGCAAAGATGTCAGTTTTCCTCACATTGATGTATGGGATTAACAGAATTCCTGCCCAAATCTTAGCAATGTTGTGGAATTTTTTTGTACATAATATTTATATTAAACAAGATTGTTTCAAAAATTAGACTAAAAGGCCAAGGCATCAAAATAGCTAGAAAAATTTTACAAAAGAAGGGAAACCAATGGGAGAAACCATTCTACCCTGTTTGAAGACTTACTATACAGCTGCAGTTATTAGACGGTGTGGTATTGACAGAGGACAGACACACAGATCAGAGGAACCCAGTGAAGGAGCCAGGAACAGACCCACACAAATAAACCTCTGGGTGGCCTTAGTTTTCAAAAAAGCTCTAGACTCAGCAGCGGGAAGCCCAAGTTTAAGTCCTAGAATTGCTACTCAAATTATATTATACAAATATTAATGAAAAGAAAATTGGAGTATCTATGTTAACAGATGTGAAAATCCTCAAGCAAAATATTAGCAAATTGAATATAACCACATATGGAAAAAATCACAAAGCACATCAAGTGGGGTTTCCACTTCTATTTAAGGGGGCATCCTGCCCTCTCCCAAGCCTTTACTTAACAAAGATGACAAAACAGTTTTTGTCTTTTTAAGGATAAGGAATTGTACGAACCGAAAGAATGAGGACATTGTTTGATGTTAATAATACACCTCAATGTCACAAGAATTCAACTCCACACCCAATGTCCAAAGCTGAGAACCTTCACATAATGTGTTAATTTGGTTTCTTTCTTCCCTACTAACACTACTAGTTCTTCATTTGGACTTCTTAAGAAACATGAAATGGGACTCATATTTGCAGAAATATTTTTAGAGCTCTCTAAGGCCCCAAAGCTCATGGTTTGGGTATGTGAACTTCTGAGAATGTCTGTGAACAATAGATTTTAGAGCAATTTAAGAGCAATTTAAAGATAGATGCTCTGTTTCCCAGTAGAATGCTTCTGCTTCTGTGGGCAGACAAATCTTGAAATGATTCTAACCAACTAGCAACCAATCACCCAAAGAGGGTTCTATGTAAATTCATGTTAGCAAAGTCCACACATGGAGCACAGGAAAACACACACATACACACACATACACACACACACACACACACACGCACGCATCCTTAGCACCAATGTCACCCAGTGTGATTAGGGGTTGGTACCATAAATACCCACATATTTGAAATCTGTAGATGCAGATAACCCCCAAACTTGAACGATTTGATTGCAAGAAGTTTTCCCTTTCTAGTGGGTGAGGCAGTGTACAGGGTGGTTAGAAGTGTCAATTCTGGAAGCAGATTGTCTGAGTTAAAAATCCCAATTTCACCCTACATAGCTGTGATCATGAATGTGTTATTCAACTATTTTGTGCCTTGGTTTGTTCTCCAGTATGACTGGAATAATTATTTTGCCTATCTCATAGTATTACTTTGAGGATTTGAGGAAATCATTTATACTAAACTCTTATGCATGAAAAACCTGTAGAAGAGAGTGAGGCAGAAATATCTGTGTTCTTTTCAATAATGTATGAATGGAGTGGGACAGTGGGGTGAGGGGACACTGCCTTCAAATTCTGCCTCCGTATATCTTGTCATGGTGCTGTTGTCACAATCCTCCTACTGTTATTCGTTTATTTGGGTTGACATACAAATAGGTTTTGAGGAGAGTCAGCAGAGTAATTTACAAAGTAGCTGATAGGACTGAGGCAGATTGAGGACTTAGCGTGGGGGCCTGCATCTAATCTCAGTGTTCCTGTGTGCAGGGTGTGTGACTGTGGACCAGTCAACTGGGGACCCTGAGCTCCATTCTTGTCTGGTTGTTCTCTGAGGTCCTTGTCGCTCTAACATCTGAGGAGAAGGTGAAGACACTGTTTTATCAACATACACACTGTGGAAGCTTACTAATGCTGATATTTACTGAGCCCTTTCTGAGTAGCAGCCATTTTTCTAAGCCCTTTGACCTTTGTAACCCTGCAGCAATCCTGTAAAAGTCTTTTCATCCTCCCATGTTGTAGATAAGGAAGCTGAAGCAGAGAGAAGCTAAGTGATTCACCGAAAGGCTAGATGGCTCTTGAATGGCACCCACTGTGATTCATATCCAGATATGGTGGGTGCACATGCCAGGAATTCTGTTCAGCTCCAGGCAGTGCTAGGCGAAGAATGACAACAAAAGAGGGACTGATGGCCTTGTTCATCTTATTTCCGTACCTGAAGCTTCTTATAGGTCCTTAATGGATATTTCTCATTCTTAATTGTTTGATAATGATGTTAAAAATTGTTGAATGAAATCGTTTTCATCCTCCTGGGTTTCTAAGAGTTGGGCAAAGTTGATCATATTAAATTTCTTTTGTTAACGCTACCCATGCAAAGTGAAGGTTTTGATTAGAGGCACAGGAGGGGCCCAGACAGGGCAGAAAGTGGGAAGACCCAGAACAAGGAGCACAAGGAGGCTGATAGGCTTTGGGCTGCTCTGGCCTCTTCTCTGCCTGCCACTGTCTTCATCTCACCTCTGTCTGGGACAGGGCTCTGGCTGGGTTTCTAGGAGGTAGAGTTGTGTTTCTCTGATTTCCCTCAAGGGTCCCTTGAATGTGGCAGAAGGAAAGAGGGGTCCTGGCATTACCCCAACATGGAATGCTGACCAGTGGTTTACTCTTTCTTGTGTGACCAGCGTCCTTGTCTTCAGCCCCTGAACAAGGATAGCCACTGTGATCATGGAATGACCCACCACTGGCTGGCTTTCCCTAGCCTGTGTAAGAAGTTCCATGCTAATTATATGGACTCTCCCTTGAGCTTACTTATCATTTCTAGAAGTGACTGTGGCACATTAGAAATGTTGGTTTGATTTTAGAGCTTTTTTCTTTCTTCTTTTTTTTTTTTAAGTTATTATATACATTTTTGAAAGGACATGATATTTAGAGGTATTTTCTCAGCTGTCTCAGGAAAAGAACTTGATGTTGGAGCCAGTAGCCCGGAGTGTTCTAGTTGCAGTCTTGGTAGTCACTAACTGTGATATTGTCATGGGTGGTTTTCTGGACTGTGTTCTCTGATGACTGAAATTTCTGGTGGGGATGGAAAAGATCCCTGCTGAGAGATGTTGCCTGGGCCAGGTTGGGGGCAGCAGACAGGGTTGATTTCTAAGACGTAAGTCATCAGTTCTAGCCCTGAGGCACTTACATACCTGATCCCACAATTAATAGCGAATATTTAGGGCACCCCCTGAGCATTAACGGGTTATGGGGCGAATCATCCTTCTGGGTTCCCGTTGATATGTCAGTGAAATTAGAGAAACAAAACGTAACGTGAGTGAGAGTGGTATGTTTTCATACACAGCTTTTTGAAAGGGCTACCCAGCTGACTAAAAGTTTCCAGAGTGACTCAGTCCGAAGGTGATTGTTATGGAAACTTTGTATTGTATGAGATTGGTTCAGTGACATCAGCGTTCTGCAAGTAGAGAGACATGGGGGGGCAGTTGAAAGTACTCTCACTTTGGACATGGCCTAAGTGACTTTCACTCATGGGAACATGTGAATATGCATTGAGAACGGAACAGGTGAGACCAGCATGTGTCTCCATTCTAAACACCAGTACCTGCAGAGGGACACAAGCTTTTGTGCTGTTCCATGCAGGACTTCTCTATGGCTCCTGTCTCTTCATTTGTACAGCTGCCTGGACCACCTCGTGTACGTGGTATGCTAGTAACAGCCAGCCTGTGTGGAGTGGTCACTATTTTCCAGGCATGTCCCATGCATTCTACACATGTTAACTCATCTCCTCTCATGGAGCCACGTGAGGCAGGAATAACCATTATGTTCTGCTGATAAGGCAGCTGAGACGCAGAGAGGTGAAGCATTTCACTCAAGCTAGGTAAGTGGTGCAGCCAAGTTTTGGACTTGGGTGGCACCTGGTTCTAGAGTCTCAGGGTTTAGTCACAACACTGCACAGACTCTACAAAATCTACAAGTTTGCTGATTTTAAGCTCTGCTAGTTGAAGAGTATTTGTAAACTATCTCTGTTAAAAATCAAGTCATGTGTGGGTTATGACTTTGCCCATAAAGAAGACAGCCATGACTTGCAGAAGAGGGGCACCCGGAGTGTGTCAGCAGACGTGACAGTGCCAGCGTTGTCCTGGGTTGAACTGAGCTGCGCTCTGCCAGACACTGGCTGGGGAAGGGCCAGGAAAGTACCCTGGGCATAATGAGGGAACCTGAGTGTGTCAGTATTTAGCTCCCAGTGTGTCCCTTGGCACCTGCCGGTGGCAGCTTGGCCAGTTCTGGTCCTTTCCACACTTTTGTCGGTGGGTTGATACCTTGGTGCTTTGCTTTCCCTGATGATGAAGACGCAGGCCACTCTGTCCCCTTACAATGTTCTGCTCACACTTTCGTTATGTGCCTCCGGTTCCTTAATTCAGGCTGGTTGGCATGGGACTTGGTCCCAGCCATCAGTGTTGGCTTCTTCTGTTATTTGTGTATCTCTTCGGGCTGGTGCAGAGAGGTACTATGGGCTTGGACTGTGGCTGTGGGATCGCTTGCAACACATCTGCAGGGAAGCTGATAGCAAGAGCACAATCCCCTGTCATGTAGATGGCTTTATGGACACTCCTGGAGGTGATGGTGGATATGGAGGTCTCCAGCAAAGTGCCAGGCACTGTGTAGCCTTCCCCATGTCCTGACTGGGGTAGATGCAGTTATTAACGCACTTGAACGTTAAAGAAGGACTAACACAGAGGAAAGTAACTTGCCACAGGCAGCTGGTGAACAGATAGAGGAACTAGGACATAAACTGGGGGCTTAAGGCCCAACATCTGTGCTCTTGGCTGCCAGGCTATCGCACCTGCCCCCAAAACGCTTTACAGGGAATAAACGAGCAACATAGGAACTTCCTCAAAGACTGTCTTGTTGGTCTCATTTATTTAAGTGTTTGATAGTCTTTGGGTTTACTTTAAATTTGTAGACTACTGGAAAAGATGTAAGGCACCATTTAAAAATAATGCATGAAGGTTTTATTTCAGGTTAATTTTTCAAAGGGCTTCCCAAGTGCATGGAAGACAGAGTGGGGGCTGATAGGGACTAAGCTTATTGAGTTCTGTCTTCTGCTTTGTGGTATAATGACAACGGCCATCATGGGTTGAGCACACCCTGTGAGCCAGGCACTTTCTGAATGCTTTCTATGTTTCCTCACTTTATGAGGCTCATGCCTGCTTTCTGCGAGCTAGACTATGGGTATCCCCACTTTATGGAAGAGGGTATTGAGGTTCAAGGATGTTGCGTTACCTACTCACAGTCATGCAGCTTGTACGAGCTGTGGGTGGGGTGGGGTGGTGGTGGCGTAGAGACCCAGGCAGTCTGGCTCTTGAGTCTGTGTGCTTAATTCACCACCACTCTAGAGCAGGAAGGTCACTGGGTTTGGGGTTAGGACCCTCAGGCCAGCTCTGCCCAAACATCAACACTGTAGCGCTGGCCAAGTCCCCTCTCCTGTGTGGTTTCCAGTGATTTCTTTATTCCCTCAGCAACAGCTGCCTGCAGCGTACCGACCAAGGACCAGTCCTTGCTACTGCTGGACACATCCTGGTGGAGGGGGCAGATTTGGTCCATGATGCTTATCTAGAGTTTTCAGATGAATGTTGGTTTTCCTCATCTGTAAAAGAGGAGAATTAAAATATATAAATTTTTCTCATTTTTTGGGAAACCTCATCTCTTCTTATAAACATAAAAAATTATGCCTTCTCTAATGTTCTTTGAAATTTTCAAACACGTGCATTACCATGAGTAAAAATAAATGAAAGCAATTATAATATTGAGTGATTTTTGTTGGAATCCCAGAAAGCCTCATCCCCGAGGAATCTCTGAGGAGCTTCTCTACTGATGTCCCCCAACCGCCGGGCATTCTCCCAGTTAAGAGTCATTGCGATGGTATTCTTGCTCTAAAAATGGGATCTACGATTAAATTTTTAATTGCTTTGAAATGCTGGGGTTGTGTGTACTTAATTTATATTCATCCTTTCACCAAATTTTGGCTTTTGGGCTCATGTGGCAAATAAAACTTACTCCTTTTACGGAAAGTCCTTTTGCCCCCAGGGCATTGTTGTTGTGAGTCACGAGTGCTGTCACCCTTGGACATTTCCCTATCAGCATCCAGACACCCAGGGACATGCCTGTGTCTGACATTATGGGCCCCAGGTTCCTCATGTAGTGGCCTTGTGAGTTACAGGCTTTTGGCTGTTGGAAATTCCTGGGCTGCTTTTACTCTGAGATTTTCATGGGAAAGGAGACTTCACAGGACTCTTAGGAACACTAACAGGAATATCCACGTCTCCCGAGGCCTGGGCTCTGAAGGACTGGCTGCTCTAGCTGGCTGCCTTGCGCTCACTATCACTCTAATTGCTTTGCAGGCTCCCTCGTAAGCTCTCAGGGATGGCGTCATGCACAGAACACAGTGCAGCACACCAGCTAGTTGCGCTATAGGAGCAGAAAGCAGGATGCTCTTAATGAGCAGGAGAAGCATGTATTTACCTGGAATCCTAAAAGGAATGATAAGTGTTACCAAAGAAAAATAGCAATTTAATTCGACAGACAACTCCTGACAGCCAGCCTAGGGACAGGCATATAAGACCGGTGTCTAGTGACGGGCTGCCAAATGTTTGACAGCTGGCTCTGGGGGTGGGGAGGGTGGGTAGCCTCCAAGGGCAGCCTCTGCCCATCTCCACTGTGTAAATACTCTTACCACGGTTGATTTCAAACTGATGATGTGCACTGAATTCCTGAAAAGTTTAATAATTGACTCTTAGGAGCCTGTACAAGCTGGTCCTGCCCTCTCCCATCAGTTTCTGCTTTTGCCATTGTCACTGTAGCCTGGAGCATACATAGATTACAGTACAGCACAGAGAGGGCAGAGACAGAAGCATGAACACGGGGGAAAGGTATCTTGAGAGACAGTGAGTCACTTCTGTGGTGGGCACGTCCACATGGCAAGGTGCAAGGGAAGGCAGGAGAGATGGGTCAGGAAGGTCTAGAGGCGGTGGGTGCAGGAACCTTCAGAGCATCCCCATGGCCTTCAGGTCACAGGGCGGTGGCTTGTCCTGGCTGCGAGGTCCTTAGCAGTGTAGCGTCACCTTACCTGGCTAAGGTTTTCTCCCACATTCACTGCACACAAACCTTCCACCACTTTTTCAGAGTCCTAGGAACAGGCCTGTGCCTTGGCCGTTACCCCCCTCCCTGTCTGGAAAGCCCTTTCCCTCCCCCCCATCTCCATGCTCCCCTCCTCCTCCTTCATGAATGCTTCCCGTAACAGCTCCAAGGCATGGGAAGCACTATCATAAGGGGAAGGATTGGTAAAGTAGATTACATTAAAGTTAAGAATTTAAGTTTCCATTCTGGGAAGCCGAGGTAGATGGATTGCTTGAGCTCAGGAGTTCGAGAGCAGCCTGAGCAAGAGCAAGACCCTGTCTCTACTAAAAATAGAAAAACTAGCCAGGTGTTGTGGGTACTTGTAGTCCCGACTGCTCGGGAGGCTAAGGCCAAGATTTTGAGATAGCTATGAACTGTGATGCCACAGCACTCTACCCAGGGCACAGAGTGAGACTCTGTCTCAAAAAAAGAAAAAAAAAAAAAAAGAAAGAATTTATGTTTATCAAAAATTGCTGTTACGAAGGGGAAAAGCAAACAATGGAGTTGGAGAAAGCACTTGGACCACTTCTGACTTGTATTCAGAGCATGTAAGGAAACCTCATAAATCAATAAGTAAAAGGTGCCTGTGGCTCAAGTGGCTAAGGTGCCACATACACCTGAGCTGGTGGGTTCGAATCCAGCCCGGGCCCGCCAAACGACAATGACGGCTGCAACCAAAAAATAGCCGGGCGCAGTGGTGGGCGCCTGTAATCCCAGCTACTTGGGAGTCAGAGGCAGGAGACTCGCTTGAGCCCAGGAGTGGAGGTTGCTGTGAGCAGTGATGCCACAGCACTCAACCCAGGGCAACAGCTTGAGGCTCTGTCTCAAAAAAAAAAAAAAAAAAAAAAGAAAGAAAAGAAAAGAAAAAGACAGAGAATGGGACAGAGACTTGGGTAGGAATTTCACAGGAGTGGATAGCAGTACACAGGAAGAAGCCTACCTTCACTTGGCCTCCACTAGGTCACTGGGATGGCTAACGCTGAGTAGACTTGCCCTGCCAAGTGCTGTTGAGGATTTGGGACAGTAGAAAATAATACTGGGGTGCAAAAAACTGGTACATTTTAAGAGATGTTATCTCGGTGCCCTTTTTGTTCACTGTAGTCAGAAGTACCTAGAGACTGATGGTGACCACTCTGAGCACCTCTTGTATCGCACAGATCCAATGCGACTTGTATCCATCTTTTGTTAGCAGTGTATTTTGAGTATTACAATTTTAATATAGTTTTTTCCTTTCCTAAATTGTTGCATATACTTTGGGGGCACCGTCTGTACAGACTGCAGGTGAGAGTCAAAATCAGTACAACCCCACTGAAAAACTTTTTGGCAATATTTATTAAAATGGAATGTATCCATGCTCTGTGATGCAGCAGTTACCGTCCTAGACATACAGCTAAAGAAGATGCGTCCATATGTTTCCTGAGGCGGATGAAGTAGGAGGTTTAGAAAGCATCGTTAGTTATGGCTCCAAATTGGAAACACCCAGATGTTCATCAACAGCAGAAAGTAAGTTATAGAGTATAACATGGAGTCCTATACAGCTGTGATAAATGCTGAAGTGTGCTCCATAACCCCGCATGGATGAACCTAAAAACCTAATTTTGAGTGAAAGGGGCCAAACACAGAAGAATACAATGGAATTATTATATGAATGTAAGGTTCAAAAATAGGTCAAACTATTCAAGGGGTTACAAGTCAGTTTGCTAGACGCCTCTGGGGAGGAACAAGGTGGGTAGAAATCAGGGCCCATGACAGGGGCTTCTGAGTTGCTGGGGATGTTATATTTCTCACCTTGAGTGGCGATAGCATGGGCGTGTTCATTTTGCTATATTTTTTAAAAATTTCATTTTGTTATTAAATCATAGCTGTGTACATTAATGCGATCATGGGGCACCATACACTGGTTTTATAGACCATTTGACACATTTTCATCACACTGGTTAACATAGCCTTCCTGGCATTTTCTTAGTTATTGTGTTAAGACAT